>ASPP01011703.1:0-12962 GCA_000512085.1 Reticulomyxa filosa
TTTTTTAAAAAAAAAAAAATGTTGACCATGATCAGGGATACTGAAAAGTCCATTGGATGTTTCAGAACAACAATTGGAAAGCTCAATGATCAAGAAACACTTGGACCAGGAAATACAAGAACGAAAGGATAACAATGGGTTAAGTCCGATTGAAGTGTTGAATCCCAACGATGCCGCAGATTCTGTTTCGGCTGAGTCCATCCCGAATGTATGGTGTGCTCTTTCTCTTCTTCGGTTTCTGTGTATGTACGTGCGTGCTCCCACCCAACATGTTCAAATTGTTCGACGGTACGCACGCCGTCTATCTCAATGTCTCCTTTACAAACAAGTTACAACCAACCGACAACAAATTGCCAGGAATTTGTTTTCCCAAGGCCTGTCGTAGAACATCTCGGCAAACAAGAACTTGGAAAACGAACGGAAGATGTGAAGAGGCGTCTCTCGGTACGACGAGACAGAGACGAATTGGAGCAAAGAGGTGTTTTACCCAAAAACTACTTAAATAAGGTGTGCATTTTTATTATAAAGAAATACATAAACAAATGAATACATTTATTTATTTATTTGTTTATTTTTTTGTGGATTATTGTCATTTTTATTTATTAAAATATATATATGTTTATATATAGCTTTATGGCGGAGAATCACCAGCAGAGGATGAATCGGCAAAGAAAACTCAAAAAAGAAAAGCGAGAATGTCGTTGCAACTGCATTTGAAACAAAGACCTTCGCTGACGGAAATTCAGCAGCGTGGCATTGGACATCCAGTGTATTGGCAACACGAAGACCCAGTTTACCTTCATTCTACATACACACCTTACAAAAAAAATAGAGTGTGCATACCAAATTAACTTTTTTTATTCGATAAAATTCATTTAATATATACATATATGTACATATAACATATATGTACACATATAAATTCATATACAAATACATTGTGTGCACAATAGGAACAAGCGCACAAAGAACTTCAGTTGCAAATGAAGAACACGGAGCAACATTTGAGTTCGCTTTTGCAGCAGCGAAGCAATCCAGAGGATATGCTTTATCGAGGCATAGTACCGAACTCGGATATTTTTCGAAGATCGAGACACGGTGGAGTCATCGAAAAAGAACGGCATGGAGCATAAAAAGAAGCGATTGGAAGGACATTTGGTCATCAAGAAAGAGGCTCAGCAAACGCAACCCACACCAGACTCCAAGCAGACAGCAGAGTCTCAAGAGCCCAAAGCAGACCCTCAATCTTCGAGTTCAACTTCCAATTCTAATTCTAATTCCAATTCCAATTCCAATCCCAATTCCAATCCCATGGCCGTAGGGGACAATCAAGAGTTTTTCCAGCATTTGAAAAGCATTGCCTCCCGTCATCGTCGTTTGTCCAGCGCGGCGGACGAGTTGCGACGTGAGCTACCCTTTATCGACGAGTACGGCAAGAACGTGGCCACGGCGGTGTTTGAAGGCATGGAGGAGATGTATCCGGACATTCGCTTTGTTCGCGATGCCAAGTCGTCTGACTCTCAGAACGAAATGAACGACGGCCGAAGGAACTCGATCGAACTTGCTGGCAACGGTGATCAGTATTCGTCGCAAGAGCTTGCAACAAAGAAAGAGAAAGACGAAGCAGAAGCAACAGCAAAGCAGCCAGGATTGCCACGAAGACGATCGTCATTGGCACAGTCATTGATTCCTCAGGCAGAGGCATTGGAAGTACGAATTCAACGGAGAAACGAGGACCTATCTCAAGGCGATTGGAGTCCTCTGACGGCGGACACCTCTTTCAAACACGACGTGGCGCCGTCGATTACGTCCGCGGCCAAATCCGTCAGTCGCAAACGCATGAGCTTCAAACTGAACCAAGCCTTGGCCGGACGAAGGGACTACCAGCAGTTAGTGGATGATCGCATCGCTCTGACCGAACGCATGGCTCCGACCTTGCATCCCGTTGCCTATGACCTGGAACAGAGGCTCAAAGAAAGAGTCACCGAACACTACTTGCAAATCAAAGGCGTTCTGCCCGCTCGCTTGGAATTGGACAACGCCTTGCAAGGGGTCGCCGGCAACTTGCAAAAGCAGTTGGAACGACGTCCCTCGCTTTTGGAAAACCCCGAGTTCTTTCGGAAAATCATCCAAGATGTCGACATTGACTCCATTCGACCGGCCGCCTTGCCGGATCTCAACAATGACGTGGACGAAGACGAGGACGTTGACTCCGACACGGAAGTGCGTCGAGGACCGAACACTGACAGCGGAGCCAATCGAAGAGAAACAGCGACTCTGCTGGGAAAACGATTGTCGTTGCGACCGACGCCTCAAGAACTGAAACAACGCAATGTCATCCCCGTCGATGGAAACTACTTTGACGACTCGTCCGCCTCCGTCGGACTGAAGCAGCGGCGAATACAGTCGACCAAAACGGACCTCAAGCGACGAATGGTGAATCGTCCGCCTGCCAACGAGCTGGTTCAACGCGGACTGACGCGAGAGGAGTACTTGCAAATGGACAAGCAGCAGGCGGATGAAGCCGTGAAAGGGTCCCGTCAGCAAGCCATCAATGGACTGGCTAAAAAATTGAATGAATTGTATAACCCGTTCCAGCAATTGGAAGCTAGAGGAGTAGTACCACATGGTTATTTCGAACAAAAAGTTGAGCATATACATATATATGTGTATATACATATGTATATTATTTATTATATGTAATATTAATTATACTTTTTTTTTTTTTTTTTTTTTTTTAATGATAATGATATTGATGTAGGCAAAGGAAATAGGCTCTGGTCATCGAAGTGAAGAAAGCGTCGTGCTTGAACTGCATCAACAGTTTTTAGAGAATCCCAACTACGTCGAAGTGGTTGCGGAAGGGCTTGTGACGGATTTGCATCTGATGGAAGCGGAGGACACGTCCGTGGCGGATCCCAGCGAGGGATGGGAGCGCGCCGATTACGACGAGCAGACGACGGATGAGTCCGCAGAAGACTCGGACGAGGAGCAGCGCAAACGGTTGGAAGAATTGGAGGCCCGCATTTCACGGCGTCCGGACCAACAATTGCTGATGCAAAAGAGCATTTTGTATTCTGCAGAAATGGCTCCCGCCATCCAAAGCAATGCCAAAAAACTTCAGCAAGAATTGCAGCGTCGAAAGTCCATTGACGATGTCAAAGCGCTTGGCATCCTGCATTCCGATGATGGTGATGTCCTTCCCGACCAGTCCTCTTCCATAACGGAACAACAATTGATGCAGACGGCCGATCTTGGACAAGAAAGTCGTCGCAGTCCTCGAAAGCAGCAAGTGCGGGACAATTTGCAGCATCAGTTGAATCGCGAAAGACGTCCGACGATGATGGACTTGGAACTTCGGGGCATCGTGCCTGCTGGATATTTCTCCAATGCTGAGCAGGCCATTGCTTCGCAGAGACGAAATAAGAAATCCATCATTACAGATTTGTCTTCATTGTTGTCACAAAGGCCGGAATATTCTATCATCGCTGCAAAAGGCCTTTTAGAAAAAGCTTTGGTAGGTGTTTTGTTTTGTTTCGTTTTTTTTTTTTTTTTTTTTTTTTAAAAAAAAAAGGGAGGAGGAGGGTGGGTGAAAAAAAAAAATTCATTATACGTACGTATACAAACACGTATATGTATATAGGAACGACATAGCGCAAAGAAATCAACAGAACGACAAAATCAATACAATCCAAACACTGGCGATGAAGAACTGTCTCCACTTACCCCGGATAATCAAGCAGAAACGGTGAAATCGGCACTGGAGCAAAAGTTGGACCGAGAACGACGACCGAGCTATGTGGACTTGCAGAAAAAGAACATATTGAAGAAATCATTCAATCCAAATGTGGATGCCATGGCCAATGCCTCGGCCAAAGCGGAATTGGAAAGACATGCGTTGGAGCAAAACCTGAAATACCAATTGGCCTCGCGAAGAGATCCCGAAGATATGGTCGATTCGGGCTATTTGTATTACCCAGTAAACGCCGAACACGCCATTTCGCCGCGATATCATGGTGTGGCGCATCATTTGGAAGACGATTTGAAAGAAAGGCCTCCGCAAGAGTTTTTAGTTCGAAAAGGGATCATTCAACACGAAGTGGAAGATCAGTCGTTGGACCAGTCGTTCATTCGCGAAAAATTGGGTCGTCGATTGTCGATGCGACCTTCGAAAGTGGATTTGACATCGAGAGGCTTGATCCCATCCGAGTATGTCCAGCACGACGCGTCCGTCGCCCAGCAGCAACAAAAACTGATCCAACAAAAAACGAGACAAACACTCAATAAAAAATTGGACATGGCCCATCGTCCCACTTTGGATTTATTGGAACGTTCTGGGATTGTGCCCAATGGCGCTTTTGACAACGTCGAACAAGCCACGGAAAAGAAACGCATGCGAAGACAATCCATTACCAATGAACTGAACATTGTCATTCCAAAACCGCCCGACAACAGAGGACATGGTCGAAATGAACCTGTTGCCGAAACAGACAGAGATCAAGTCGAACCATGACAATGTCCATCACGAAGCTGATGACAACGACGACGGACATGAACCTTATGTATATATTCTATTACCAAACATAAATCTATTTCACATACAATCCCAAACAATTTTCAAACAATTTTGCTTTTGTTTGTTTTTTTTTTTTTTTTACTTTTGTCGCTGCAAGCTGCCCAAACAAATTACTCCATTTGCCTCTCCATTCTCTCGACAGTCTCTTCGTGATACACCAAATAACAATTTCGCGGCCGACAAACAACCCGCTTCAAATGACAATACCACACGACAACAGCAACAACAACAACAACAACAACAGCAGACGCAGAAACCACCCGCTCGTCGCTTCACGTATCAAATCAAACCGCCAAAGACACGAGAGCTACCTGAGCTAATCCATGAAGATATCCACGAACCCGTGGTCGAAGTGGACGTATTGGCACCCGATCCGGAACTGAACGACAATATTATCCAATCCTCGCCATTGGCATTTATTAATGTTTCAGAAGCACTCCGAAAAATTGGAGAAGACCATCTGAATCTTGCCAACCATTACGTAGAAAAAATGAAAGACCATGCAAAAGTTTACAATCTTTTTCTTTCACCAACAACAATAAATAAAAACAAAAACAAAACATATTATTAAATAACAACATTAAATTAAAAAAAAAAAAAAAAAAATTTGTAGCATGTAACCGAAATCAAAGCATTGTTCCAAAAGATCGATAAAAATGGATTGGCAAATATGGATGCCGATTTTGAGTCGTCTGGGAATGTCGAACAAGATGTAGAGTATTTGAAAAACGAAGTGATACGACTACAGACGCACTTGTACAAATTGGACGATGAGTACCGGCCGATACATTCAAAGCTACGAGAAATCAACACAATGGAAAACAATTTGGAACAGTTTCAGGATCGCTATTATTCGTCCATATCGCAATTGCGACGTATCCACTCCCGGATCAACCAATCCTTGCAAGAGCACCAAACACAGCGAGATAGCGCAATGACCGCCTTGCAAGCCACGGAGATGCAGCAAGCCGTGATGAAGTCCAAAATCAGTGAGAAAATTGCAGAGACGATGATCAAGATCGACCATTTGAAGCAGCAATTGTCCGAGACAAAAGAAGGTCGAATTGCAAAGCAGTCATACGTGACATCGTTGACAGGCTTATACACGAGCTATTTTTCGACCACCGAAGATGAAAAAAAATTTGATCAAGATCACAAATCGGCAGAGGAATTGGACTTGGAAGAAGAATTGGCCATGTGCAACAACTTTTTGGTCGGCTTAAATGACTTCTTAAAGGGGCTGAAAAAGCTACGAAAAGAACAAAGAAATCGCGTCGCGCATTTGGATCAAGTCATCACCGAATTGCATAATCAAAGAGCCAGTGTCGCCGAAAAAATTTGGACATCCGAAAATGAGGCCATTGAAAAATTAAGATTTATTCGTCATCATTTTATCAATTCAAGCAAAGAACAATCCAATGCAAGTCATTCAGATGAACAAAACGTTGATTTTCAGTTTCCTGTTTTTGTTCATTTATATACATACATATACATATATGGATAATATGTATGTATATGTACATATATATATTTTTTTTCTTAATCCTTAAAAAGTTTATTAAAAAAAAAAGAGAGGAAGAAGAGAAAAATGAATTTAGGTACATCTGCCTTCACTACCGATGGAAGATGTGGTGCGAAAAAGAGTGAATCGAATGAATCGTGTGTATAAAAAGCTGCGGGATGTAGAGAACAGGGCGATGACTACAGGCAGTCGGGATTACTTGCACGGGTTAATTGAAATCCGTGAACTGCAAATGATCATGTCTAATCCTCTTTTGAAGTACTTTTTCACTTCGTTTGTTAGCAGAAGTAACCAGCTGTTCCATGATTTCCAATTGGCGTCGGTTGCAATGTTGGAACAAACTGCCAGTTTTATTTTGCTTTCTTATTTTACATATATACATTACATATATGTATTCTATGTGTTCTCTTGTCTTCCTAGCAATAATAGTTGTAATAATAATAACACTAAACTTTGCGACATATCCAAACTGAACGGAAATATACAGCCCCGGATGATCCAACCATCCTTCAGCTGACTGGCGTGCAGACATTGTTGCAAATACTCGAGCGAAACAAACGTACAATAAATTTGGAAAATGATATTGAGGAGGTAATGAAGTTTGTGGAATCTATGCCCGACCGCGAAATTGTGATTATGCAAGTGGCACGACACTTGGCTTTGGCGGCACCCTACAAACATGTCATCACTGGTAAACAGCGCCCACAAAACACGGCGTCGTTCGCAGAAAATGACAGCCGTGATCCCAACAATCCATATGTAATTATAGATTGTCTTGTATCGAAATTGTTGGAAGAATGGGTTGGTTCCATTTGTAATGTTTTTGGTAAAAGCGCAATGACAAGTGTACGAGCGGCCCTTGACGATGATGTTCTTGCACAAGTGAGACCTTCTAATGCAGCGCAACTTATTGTCAGCTGTGTCTGGGGCTTGGATGCTTCTTTTTAAGCTTTATTATTGAAGAGAAGAGTTGTAAATTTTTTTTTTTCTCATTTTTGTTAATCACACTCCTTTGAGGTGATTTGTGTGATGCATTTTGGATTGTGCGACAATTTGTAATAATAATTCAAAAATAAAATAAAAAAGTTTTGTCCGTTTGTTTTTTGTTTTTTCTTCAACTGCGTTTTTTGAGAGCTTTTTGTTCTTGTGACTTGTGTGAAAAAACGATGTAAGCGTCAGATAAGCCAGCCAAAAAAATTGGGTGAAACTTTTGACATAAGTGCAAAAGTGTTTCCAAAATTTCGTTGTTTTTTCAAGACTCAAATTTTTTAGAATTTATAATTTTTAAAAAGTTATTTTGTTGCCATCTATTGTTACAAAAATGGCATGAAAAATTATCAGTCTGTTTTCAAAAAAGAAAGATATGAAATGATGAAAGCACATCACTTTTCAAAACCTGGAATAAAAAATTATAGTCTATTTTTTTACGTCATTGAAATATTAAAACGAATGAATGACCAGTAGTGGACGGAATTAATTTCCTTTGTCTTATAAATATTTTTTAAAATACGTTTTTAAAATATGACGCTGGTTAGACCAGGTACAAGTGCAGAATGGAAAGAGAGGCAAATACAAAGCTATGACAAAAAAGAACATATTGTTGTTACTCCAAGCGCAACTGTAATACTACGAAACCCTAGCACTAATTGTGAAACTGCGAAAAAGCAGCTGCTCGGGTCGCCTCATGAACAACAGACATCGCCGTTAGAGCAATGGATCGTACAAGAACAAGATTCGAAAGGGAGTGAGGAGTTGTTATCACGCTTATATAATTATATGAAGATATCAGAAATGGACCGATACGGAATAACAGTGTTTCAAAGTGTTCTTGAGTCTTATTTGCCAGTATTGACAGAAATGGACATTATCACGTTGGTAACCAGTTATTGGTGCAGTGGAAGTCATTTTGCAGTTTGTGCAAAAAATCTAAGAGTTGTCCAATTAAATAACAGATTGTGTTGTGTGTTTTAACGGTGAAAAAATAGTGTATCATAAGATGTCGTGGCAAATTGATTAAGGATGGTGAAGTGCTAAAATTAGAGGTTTCGAATAGTTTGTTAGATGCAGCAATCAATGGAGGTTCAGGAGTCACAAAAATGAAGGAAATGCTGAAACAAAGACGCATAGACAATAGTCACATGCCCACAGTGACGTGGATAGAACAAAACAAAGATTTTTTCATTCGAAACTGTCAACAACGTTTCTGGAACCATGAAGTACTTGTCAAAGCATTTTTGGAAAGTGGATGGCTAAGTACGGATTTAGCACAAGTTACTAATCCAAAAAAAAAAAAAAAGAAAATGTAACAAAATCTGAGAAATAAATCAAAAGATTGCATTTAATCGGTTTTCGACATGTATCTATGACCGTTGCATGAAAGCGTCATCGACTCAAACTTCCTCACACATCAATAATGGATTGTACTGGCTCACATTGTGCCAAGATTTCGATGATACTGGACATAACACGCACAGTAATAATTCAAAGTGTGTATTAGCCAAGAACATTCCAATAACCAAACAACCTGTACGTGATTCCATTCAAACACGTTCCTCAAAATGTCTGCTCCCAATCAATATTAAAACACTGCATCGATGGGCGCAAATTGTCGAGATATTAGCCTCACGCGGTGCCAAATGTAATAAACAATTCAGTTTGCCAGTTCTTCGGCAATCCGTTTTTGAAGGCACCAACACATGGAATTTTATCATTTCAAGTGTTGGTATGTAGTATTTATTCATTTGCGTCCCATCTTTCATTTTTTTTAATATATAAAAAACTAAAACTTGTTTAAAATTCAAAACAACATTTTATAGAAGAAAAAAATGAATTACTCGAGTGTGCATGCGGGCTGATCGTCCCATCTGAACTGTGGAAGATTGTCGTTTCGTTTTTTTAATTTAAAAAAGCAATGCTATACTTAATGTTAGTTTTATTTAATATTCTTAAGTTTCAAGTTCGTCGTTTTCTTTGTTAAAAATCTTGAATTTTTTTCTTCGAAGCAATACAAAAAGTTAACGTTCAGTGAAATAATTTCCTTTTATTTCAGTTGTGTTTTACTCAGCGCAATTTAATCGCTGTTAAACAAAGTTTTTTAGTGAAGAAGGGGTTCCATTAGAGTGAACCACTTGAGCTTACCACTGCTGTACAGCTTTATCCCACCATCTTTTACACAATTTCGTTTAATCATATGCAATTCTTCTTATTTGATCAAATATACCAAAAATGAACAGTTGTATCATATAATCAAAATAATATTGTGATTTTATCACCAACAATTACTAATTTATTTAAAAAAACTTTGTGCTCATAATCAAATTTTCGTTTGAAATCATATCATAGTTTGTATGTTGTATCACTCGATCAAACAACAATTTCATCTGATTAAACGGAGTCATGTAAAAGATGACAGAATAAGATGTCTCAAATTTGTATCATTATGAAATAATAATTAACGTTTGAATAATTTATTTTTTGTTTTTCTAAATAATATAACTACCAAATAATAGTGTAGTTATCTGTTGTAAAACTATTTTGATAATTTGATATTACTGACACTACCTAAGATAAAAGAAGTATTATTGTCTTGATTTTTTTTGAGGAAACCTATTACACTGCCCAGTTGAATCTATACAAACTAATGATTTTGTTTTAAAAGTAGTGTGCGTCCATTTTTTTGAATGAAAATTGGTGGTGTTTTTGTTACAACTAGTAACAATTTTTAGTGAGAGCTGTTATTTCTAGTATCACTTATGAGTAGACAAATTTGACTTCAAATCTCACAACAAAAGTTTTAGTTTAATGCGGTCTTACGAAATATCGCAATATATTTTTTTGTTTTTCGGTCAAAGTCATTGATGTTCGAGTTTGAAAATCGAAAAAGTTGGTGATCACTCTTTAATAGCCCGAAATTCGGGCAAACTGAAATCAAAACGAAAGTTTAAAGATCATTTAACACAAAATGTAATTTTATAATATTTTTGCACCAACTAATTCAATTGAACCTTATATATTTTTACTTAAACGTTTACGTTTTCTTGCTTGGTTTTCGGCCAATGATTAAAAACATAGGAGTGAATATTCCCAACTGCCCAGAGGCTACCAAACCATCTCTTCCCTCCAACAATATCTCATGAGCACGGGTAGTGCCTTTTGGAGCCATTCCAATTTTTTCCATTACACTGCACAAAGTATGAGTAACTACAGTGGCTATATATGATTGTGGCAAGTTTTCTACACTGCACTTGGCTTCCAAAGTACCATACCATGGCAATTGTCCGTTGTCAGTGGCATACTTGTGTACATCGACAGCTGACAATACCTCTGTAATGATTTGTCAAAAAAAAAAATCATTTATTTGTTATAACGTATACTTTTTTTAAATTTTTTTTGTTTACCAAAGCCAACGTTTTTAAAAGCCTCCACAGCTCTGTTAGCGGTAATAATTTGTGGCAAGGCGTTTCCTTTTTCGACTTGTTGTCTGGCCTTTTTGTGTTTTGAATTTTCGTCATCGTACTTGTCCGTCAACACCCATTCGTACGAGGCAAACAAACCACCTGGTTTCAATACACGGAAAACTTGAGAAAACACATCTTCTCGATTTCCTGCATGACAAGTGGCCTCCACCGCAAAGGCTTTATCAAAGGTGTTATCATTAAATTTCATATCCAAGAAATTCATCACGCGCGATTCACACAGTTTTTCCAATCCGGCTTTGCGAGTGATTTCTGTTCCTCGTTTCACTTGATACCTTTTTTTTATTGTCAATATTCGATTGTTACTACCAAAAAAGGAAAGCAATCAATATACAAACAAAACTCATTGATCGTGATCCCACATATTTTTGCACTGGAAAATTGGGCAATGTTTCGCATTGGCCCACCAATTCCACAGCCAACATCCAACACGTAATCATTTTCGTTCAGATCCAATTTGGCTGCAATGTAGTGCTCATGACGAACAATCGATTCTCGAAATGTTTCAAATCGTCCTCGAGGAGCAAAATGAAACGATTGCCCCCAACCATTTTCATAAAAGTCGGTCACCAAGTCGTAAAATGTGTCCACCATGGCAGCCGCATTTTTTTTTCTGTTTTCAGCTCCTTTGTCTCGGTCTGCATACATGTCATGGAAGTACTCAGCCTCTTCCGAGGTTGATTTACCGTCTCGTGAATGTTTCACCTGGTCGTTACCAATGCCAAGATTGCGAGTCACTTGAGTCCACTATTTGAACCATTTTTTTTTTAACAACACTGTTTTGAAAAACACAAAAGTTAAGCAATTACTCACCAAGCCAAAAGCATTTCCGTCAGTTTTGGACATGATTGTTTATGTTTTGACAAAGAAGAGACTATTTAATAATGTAGAGAGCAAAGCTTGCAAAAATACTTTTTTAACCTAGGGACTAAGTTTTACGTTCGTACTAGCTTTGTGATTAAATATAACAAAAGTGATTGAGAGATGATGATTTGTATCTTTGCATAATGTTGTAATCACAAAAAAAGGATTATATAATATTTGTGTAATGATATAAGCAAAAAAAAATATGTGTTACTTCTTAAAACGTTTTCTCATTAGGAATTGTTGCATTGAAGAAATTAAATTATACCAAGTGCAAGATACTACATTTTAACTGTAACTTGAATCAATAAGACATGTTCGTAAATGTCTTTGTTCTCTCATTAGTACTAAAGTCACAAGAGTGATAAACATGAGTATTTTTTTTTATTCTATTTTGTTAAATTAAACAATAAGGAAAAATATCGAAACGAAAGACATCTTTTCTGGCATTGCTTTTTTTTATTAAAATACTGAAAATTGTACGTATACTATGATTAGATTGTGTAGTATTCACGATAGTCGTAATAAGCAGTTCTCGCAAAACCCAAGTGAACTTTGGAACCCTTTATTCTAACAATACAGTACCCACTTTCACGACTTGTCTTTCCTCTTTCACTTGCTGAATCTTGTTATTTGTTTTGCAAGACAGTTTGAGGAAAAGATTCAATAAATTACTTTAAACTTTGTTGTTTGTCGTCAAAAGACAAACGTTATATACGAGCATAAAAAAAAATGGAACTAAACATATTACTTTAGTTAATTATTTGATAAAATAACTAAATAACACAACAACTGGATCACTTAACAATTAATTTATTTTAAAAATCTATTTTATGTTGCTTGAAGAAAAACTGGATCATTTTAAAAAAACAGGCTAAAAAAATCAAAAATGACCCACAATTTTAAAAAATGAGCAACAATCACAAAACGGCAAATATCAAACATTTGACACAAACATAATTGTTACTTCACGAGTATAAGCAATTGTATCTCTTTCTGCGAATTCTCTTACCCTTACTTGTTTGGGTATTGTCACTTCGTTCGCATCCGCTTCTTTTGTTTTCACAATTAAATTTTACAATTGATTTAATATATGGATTTGATCAACTTTTGCAAGCTACTTCTTTTTTAAAAATGCATATGTAGGTGTGAAAAGAGAATAGTGAAGGAAACAAAAAAATATATGGCAAATGAACGGAATTGCAATTTTTTAATCTTCAAACTGACATATGCTCCAAAGTTAGTTATGAGAATTTGAATAACAAAAAGACACATTTAGGATATGGAATATTAAGAGTTCAAATGGATCATTTATTAAAATATAATGAACAAATGTGCATCATTGAGACCAAAAAATGTGATAATGCCGCTGGAATGAAAACAATCAGTCATATAGTCAACAAAGAGTGAATGTTATTTTAGCCGATGGTAAAAAGAGTTATCAAATCTCAAGATGAAAATCTCTTTCAATCGACAGCACAATTAATATAATGTATTATTTTCTTAAATCAAATCGGCCAAACAA
>ASPP01011739.1:0-14513 GCA_000512085.1 Reticulomyxa filosa
ATATATATATATATATATATATATATATATATATATATATATACATATATATGTGTCTATTTGTATTATACACTGACGTGCTTTCTTTTTTTTTTTGAATTGGGCATGATATCAGAAAACGAAAAAAAACTGGTGATGACTGTCTTTACGAATGCGATTAACACATTAAGTGACGAGAACAAACAGCTGTTGCAGCTGACCGGTGCGGTGGAAATGCTGCAACGGGGAGTTGGGATTCACCACGCCGGTCTGTTGCCGATTTTGAAAGAAGTGATCGAAATACTATTTGCGGAAGGACTGATCAAAGTACTCATCGCCACGGAGACCTTTGCCATGGGTGTCAACTTCCCCACAAAGACGGTCATCTTCAGCAGCATTCGCAAATGGGACGGACATGCACGACGCTTCCTCACCAGCGGCGAGTACGTGCAAATGAGTGGTCGCGCGGGTCGACGAGGTCTGGATACGCGCGGCATTGTGATCATGTATGTGGATGAGTACATGCAGCCGGAAGAGGTGACGGAGATGCTGAAAGGACAGACTGATCGACTCGTCAGTGAGTTTCGCTTAACTTATCCAATGGTCATTCAACTGCTGCGGATGGCGGACGTGTCGCCTACGTATTTGCTGCAGCGCTCGTTTATGCATTTCCAGGCTTTGGAACGCACGCCCGAACTCACACATGCGCTGGACGTGTTGCAACAGGAGGAAAAAGAGCTCATTGCTCAATACTTTTGCCAAGATCAGATCACCGATCATAACCACCACGTCGTGGACTTGCAAAAGATGGCCGAGTTTTGCAGTCTTCAATCTGCTTGGACAGACCTGTCCATCGAATTCCAACGCGAGCAGTGTCAAATCAAATTTCTGCTGCCCTGGCTTAATCCCGGCAGGCTACTCTTCGTATCGCAGTTGCAGCCAAAAAAGAAAATCTGGGGATGGGGCATCTGTTTGCGTTTCAAGAAGTCCGACTTCTATAATCCAGGTCTATTTTTTTTTTATTTCAAGATAAATGAAACACAATATATATATGTATATATATATATATATATATACGCATATACGTATACAATATATACATATATGTATATATGTATATGCTTATTAAAAAAAAAAACTACTCTATGTAACATGCTTACTTACTATTCGTTTTGTACAATCTCAAAGGAAGTGCAAATGATGATGAAGACTTAAGGAGAGGACATGTTGTGGATGTGCTATTGCCATGTCACAGAGAATCTCCGGACGGACCTTTGCAACCAATCAGCTGTAAAGAGTGGTGTCAATTCATACTGAATCCCACCGACTGGACGGATGGCAAGACCTCCTCCATTCTGTTTCGGACCATATCGGTGACTCTTCACAGCATTGCGCGCGTGTCGATTGCTTGTGTAAATATACCGTCTTCCATGCACTTGCATGCGCAAAGAGAGGGGTTGGCGGTGCGGCTGTTTGAATGTCTTCGCGCATTATTGTCCGATGAAAGCAACAAAAAGTCGTCGTGGCTTTACACAAGCTTGTCTACACTCGACTGTGAAAGGATTCAAGACGAACATTACCAAGCACCTTATCTGCATCCCATTTCCGATCTGCGTGTTCCCGCGTCCAAAATCAAAGCGACCATGACCAAAATGGAGCAGCTGCAGGAGTCGATACGTTGCCACGATGTTTCGAAGCAGCTAAAAAATGGAGCCAAAATTAAAGAGTATGTAATGCACTTCCAACGAAAGCAAGAACTCGACCGCGAAATTTCCAAAATTCAACAAGAGCTAGACGCATTGCAAAATAATGAGCACATTATGTCACGACTCAAAGGAATGGAACAAGTTCTTGAAAAACTCCAACTGATCGACAGTAAACAACATACTGTCACTCTCAAAGGAAGAATCGCTTGTGAACTTTCATGCGCCGATGAGCTGGTACTTACCGAATTGTTATTTACTAACATTTTGCCTGAGATGAAATCTCCTGCTCATGTCAATGCTTTATTGTCATGTTTTGTCACTGAAGCAAAGGTATACGTCATTTTTAATGTGTTGTTTTTTTTTTTTTTTTTTTTAGCAAATTAATATTTCAACTGGCTTCATTATAATAGATACCAAAGGGTAGTACATCTGAATTGAAAAATGCGGAATTGGAAAAGTATCATCTGCTTTTGACTAGAAAAGTTCAACGTATTGCTAAAATATGTAAAAAATGCAAGTTGGAAATATATGTCAATCAGTACAAGAACAAATTCAGTTGGTTGATGATGGAACCCTGCTTCGCTTGGACAAATGGCAGCAAGTTTCAAGATATCATCACTATGACCATACTACACGAGGGGTCCATTGTTCGGGTCATTCACCGATTGTTTGAGCTATTGAATGAATTGATACACTGCTCGCATATTATGGGAAATGAACAATTAGCAAAACTCTTTGAACAATGCCAAAAGTTGATCAAGAGAGATATCATTTTTGCTCCATCACTATACCTTGGATAATTTATTGCTGCTATTGTCACTGCTATCACATTGTTTTTTTCAAATATTTTCCAATTGTCTACAATTTTTCCTTGCTTGTCTATTTTGTTTTTATTTGATTTATCATTTGAAAATTAAGATAAAAAGCAAACTATTTTTCAGTAATATAGTCCTTCATAGAAACATCCAATCTATCATTTTTTTTTTTGTAATAGAGTACAGTATTATTATTGACCTAAATGTACTCAACAGAGAGAAAATGTACTTATTCAATATAGAAACAAAACACATCAGGACTTTTAAAAAATTGTTAAAAAAAGAAAGGTGACGTTCCCAGCAGGTTCATATCCTAACTACTTAAAAAAATTGGACATGTCAAAAACTGAAAAAACCAAAAAAGATGAGAAAAATTCCAAATCAAAAAAAATAAAAAAAAATCGACGAACAGACAATCAACTGAGTAATTTTACTTGGCCAGACTGTGTCCAGCCAAGTGGAAAAACGCATTGGGGGGAATGGAAAGAGACCAACGCGAAGCATATTTCTGTCAGATCTGACGATTACATAACTGTAAAAAAAATTATGTTTACATTTTTGTTTGTTTGTTTGTTGTGTATGCTTGCCTTACATACCAAAAAAAAAAAAAAGTAGTTAAATGGGTTACAATACTGACAACAAAACAAAAAATTGAATGTATTGAAAGAGTCGAAAAAAAATAAAGTCAAAACGATCATTACTGAAATTAGCGTATCAAGAGTTTATTGAGGCAACTCTGGAAGAGTCGAGGCATATTGCCACGCACGAACATTCTTGGTACAAAAACAACCACACGAAATTGCCAAAAGACACATTTCATTTGATTGTGAGTATTCAATTGCAAAGTATAAAAATAGCAATAATAAGTTATTATGTGATGCGAACGGACGATTCATTGTTTGGAGGAAGTGAAAGCAATGGAGATGACACGAGAGCGGAGAACGGGCTAGCCGTACCTGCTGTTGACAATGAAGCAGAGACGCTGAAGAGCAGCAGCAGCATGGCGTCGAACAGTGAGTTAAAAACAAATGGAAACAATCCTATGAATGCTAGTAGCAGTGGTTTGAACACGGAAAACTTAAAATTATATAATGAGTTGATGGAGTTACAAGAACACGAAAACACAGGTTTGCATCCAATTGCTAACTTTTTTTTTTTTTTTTTTAAAAAAACGGGATGTGTTTTCAATGTGTGTTGTTATCACCATCCGTACACGCAATCTTTATCTATTTATTTATTTATTTTTTTTGTTTGTTATTCAATCCATTTGTTTTTGTCAATCAAACAAAAAACGAAATATTTTTGTGAGTAGTGATTTAGACACATTCTGCTATGCTTCCTCTTTTTTCGCAAATTTTTTTTATGGATTTGTTATAACGGATTTTTTTTGGGAAAAAAAAAAAAAAAAAGAAGAAAAAGAAGCTGAAAACGTAAAGGTGAAAGAAAAAGAAGAAGATGAAAAAAAGTGCAACAACAAGTTGGTCATTTATGCCAAAAATTCATTACGCACCATTAGATGGAAATTTCTCTCTGCCAAACAATAATAACAACAACACTGATAATAACAGCATTTGGAAACAATTTTTAAGCAATAATCACTCGCTCATCCATGACCGTTTAAAATTGATTCCTCATGTTGTAAAATCACCTTGGTATTTGCCTATTCCAAGCAAACCAGTGCTGCTAGGAAAAATACTCTCCATCACGCACTTACCGCGGTGAAAATTATTTGGAAGTTGATATTGAAGCTGATTCCACCAAGTTAGCACAAAAAGTCGTCAAAGGTGCTCATGGTGTTAGCAAACAAATCATTGTAGATATTGTTTGGGTCATTGAAGGATGCAAGGCCGCTGAACTGCCAGAAAGGTGCTTGGGCGGTGTTCGCTTGTTTAATGTTGATGTCACCAAAGTCACTCCTTTGAAAAAATGGGATGACGACACTTTTACCAAAAACTCTGCTGCAGATGAAACCGAAGAGAGCGAAAGCGAAGCTCTGCCTCAAGAAAGCTACGAAGTTGATGATAAAGAGATAATGGGGGTTGATTAAATTTTTTCACCCTCTTTTATTCAGACAATTCAAAAAAATTCAATGCCCCTCTCGATTTTTTTCTTCTATTGGATGATTCAAATGAAACACTTTTGTGTTTTATTTTGCATTTTTTGCTATGTTGTTCATTTATTTCATACTTTTTTTTTGAACATTTGATTTGGGCATGATATTCTTGTGCAACTTTCAATGTTGCAAATTTCCCTATCACAAAAATTTTTAGATGGCGCTGCAAGACAAAAAACCAAAATTGATAATTATTGAGGGAAAAAAAATATTGAGCAATTTCAAACAAAAACTTTGGTCCATATCCACAAGCAAACTCCAAGATAAATTTAGACATTGCAAAAGAAAAAACGGAATATGTTGGGGTAAAATAACACAAAGACAATGAAATGAAAGACTTATTGTTCATCATAAGTATCGGAATCACTTCGCGTATCAACAACGGCTTTTTTCAACCAGACTTTGCGATAAAGGATAGCAGAAATGAATGTCAGCCAATAGCAATGCAAGCAAAGCAAAACCCAAAGTCCAGGAATGAAGAAATACCAAGCCCAGTGACAAGAATGTGTAGGAACAGTGTCAAACGTGGAGGAAAGAACGACTTTCCAAGCGAAAAGGGACATGCGAACGAAAACCCAGTGTGAGACAAAACAAACAAAAAAGAATTCCTTGAAGAACGTGTTGTGATGATATCCACTGACTTTGGCAGCAGCCAAAAAGAAATCGGTAGCATCGTGGCAAAACATGACAATGGTGCCACATTCTGTCAATCCGTAGTGCCAAGAGAGCCAAATGAGACCGACTGTTGTCCAATGATGGAGAACCATTGCCTTTTTGGAGTTGAATGAAAAACAGAAGCAAACAAAGAGTTTAGTAGAAAGGGAAAGAAAGCCATAATTCTAACAAAAAAAATAAAAATAAATGAAATTACCACAAAGTCCTTTCTTTGATGATCAAAAAATTGGAAAACAGCACGGTGCATATGATATCCCGCACCGATGCAATAAAAGGCAGTAGTGTGCCATGTTTCCTGTTGTGGGAACTGGACCCACAACAGTTTAGTGTCCCAAAACGAAGGCTGGCACCACATCACATAGCATCCAAACAGACCATTGAATGCCACAGTCAATCCTTTCCACACTTCTTCCAAATACTTGTGAATCAATTCTTCTTTTTGCACCTCTGTCCAATAATATGCCCAATACTTTTCCATTTGCTCCTCGTTCCATCCAGTTTGTTCACACCACTCTTTCATTGAAATTATTCTTTTACCTTTATTTTTGTTCTTGCCTTCGTTTTCATGTTTGTCAATAAAGTTTTGAAGCTCTTTTGAATGCTTCGCATTTTCGTCACTTTTTTCTCGTTTTTCCAATTTTTCTTCCTTTTTTTTTTCTTTTTTTTTTCTTTTTCTTTTTCTTTTTCTCTTTCTTTTTCTTGTTCCAGATGCTTCAACTCTTTTCCTCTTCTCTTTTTCCATTCGCCGTGCAATTTTTCCAATTTTGCTTTGTCACGTGAGGAGTCTACAAAACTGGGTATCAGATTTTCACCATATTCAGCTACTGCCAATCGTTTGGCTGTTCCTCGCAACTTGCTTTGAAGTGCGTGACGCCATAATGAACATACTCCCAACTTTTTACATTTTTTTCCCATTTGTTTTAGTTTACACTTTTAGCAAGGTTGTAAACGGGCAATAAAAACATACCCAAAAAGCGATCATCGCTGACAATTCCCACTGAGAATGAGTTGGTTGGATGTTTCTCACGTTTGGAAGACAAGCTTCCGTATTTGACAAACCGGTCACAAAATCTGACCAGCGCTCCATTGCTTTATATATATGCAAATTAACACAAAATTTCAGAAAAAGGAAAATCCCAAACTTGAGGCAACTTACAGCTTTTCTTTGCAAATTTGTTTTGTAAAAAAAAAAAGCACAATAAAGTGTAATATATAACATTACATGGCCAATTGACGTCAAGTGGTGTACAAAAGTGAGCCTATGAAATGTTATAGCTTTTTTAGTACAAGCACATGCTACATTTTGAAAGGTTGAGAAAAAACAGCCAGATATTTTATCGGGTGGAAATACAGTTGTATTAACTTCCAATATCGGTACAGCTATGGAATTAGTACGAAAAATAGCATGATGTTTGATCCTTCTGAAAAAATCCAATTATTATATGTTTAGTTATATACATTTTGTTTCTAGAGCGATTTAAACTTTATGTGCTTATTTATTTTTGTACTAATCAATAATATTTAATGCACATTTTACATATTCCAGGATTTATTGTTTTTCAGTACCAAACACTTTATTTCAAATAAATTTTTCCTTGGTGTTGTAAAAAGTTAATGAATTAGATCAAATTTTTGTTTTCATTGCTCATCGATCAGAACTTACCTAAGGCTTCTGACCGTTTAAAAACAACTCCAAAAAAAAACAGTTCCCCGTCATCTTAGAAAAAATTAATTAATGAAACAATGGAAGTTACAAAACAAAAATTAAAAGACTATTACAAAACTCAAGACAAATTAGTTCCATTATTTGACGACCCTCAGCAGTCTGTTGACACTTGCTACGTTCGATTAGCCTTTGTGAGCCAACAATTTCAAGAAGAAAAAGTGAATATCCCAAATAAATGGAGTGACAACGAAAAAAAAGAAGATGATGAAAAATGGCCAAATAAACTGAATTATTCATTAATAAATGATGATGATCAAAAAATAAGAGAATTGCAAGATATTTGGAAAATAGAAGAAAATGGATTGGAAACGCATCACATTAGTATTTATGGAGAAGCTGGAAGTGGAAAAAGTGTATTAACTCAAAGGATTACATATTTATGGGCAACAAATCAAATGTGGAATGATCGATTTGAATGGTTATTACATATTCCTTTGAGAAAAATTTTCAATATTTTTGATAAAACTAGGAATAAAAATAATGATATAATTAAAATGCAATGGTCAAAAATAATAAATGAATTACATATTCCTCAATGGAATATAGATGATACAAATATTGTATATTCACAAAATGGATTATTAGTATTAGATGGATTTGATGAAATTGCAAATGAATTAAATAAGAAACCTGATTTAAAACAATGGTTACAACATTGTACTGTGAATAATGATAATTTTTGTGTAATTATAACAAGTCGTCCTAATATAATGTGTTCATATTGGAATAATAATTCAAAAATATTTAATATAATTGGATTTCAATCACAAGATATTCAAAAATATGTTTATTCATATTTCCAAAATCTTAATTGTAATTATCAAGCAGATTTATTATTTAAAAAATTAAATAATAATTCTATTTTAGAATCATTAAGTCATATTCCATTATATTTGTATTTATTTTGTTATTTGACAAAACAACAAATATTTGAAATAAAAGAAGAAAAAGAAAATAAAACTCAAGAAAAATTATTATTTGATGAATTAAGTGATATATCTATTTCAAAATTGTATAAAATATTATTAGAATGTTATATGAGATGGAATTGGATAAAATGGAATGGAATAAAAAATCAACCAAATTCACAATCAATATTTAATATTTTTGAAATGGAAATGGATTATTTATCGCATATTGCATGGGAAGCATTAAAATGTGGACAATCTATCATTTCTTGTGAAATACAACAAAAAGTATTAAATTATATTAAAATAAAATATCCAAGAAAACATATTACAGTTATTTCTCAATGGTCTCGAATTAATTTATTTACATTTTTACAAGGACAAAAATTTATAAATTCATCCTATCCAATTGAATCAGTGTATTTTCCTCATTTAACATTTCAAGAATGGTTTGTTGCTTATTATTTGGTCAATTGTTTATATCAATCAAATGAATCAAATGATCATCAACAAGTATGTTCTATTTTAATTAATCAACAACTTACTCCAAAATATTCAGTAGTGATACCATTTATGGCAGGAATATTATATGATAATATTGAAAATAAGAAAGATTCATCAGGATCAGGTTTATTGTATTTTTGGAAATTGTTACATTCATTATCACCTCAACCGATTTTTATTCATCAAACTATATTATATATGCGTTGTCTTGCAGCTTGTAAAGCAGATACTAATAGTTTATTTCTTTCATCTCAACTCCAAAATTGTCATAAAACACTCATTTGCTCATTCAAAACATTATTCATTTCTTGGATCAATTTTAACCAAGACAAAGATTATACTTATAATAAATTAGACAAACAGATCATGCATAAATCAATTAATAATATAATGAAATTATATTTACCTAATTTACAACATATTCTTATTCATCCAGATATTCATTCATATATTATAGATCAAATTAAGATATTTCAAACTAATATGAACAGATTTGATGAAGATTATCTATTAAGAAAAGATTATATCAATATATTAAAATATTTGTGTATTTCTACAGAAACTACAAATAATGTTGTACAATGTTGTATGCAAGGTCTTCAATATTATCAAACTAATAATATATGTAATGAATATGCAAAATTAATTTGTGCAATAGCCATGAAATTGAATGAAAAACAATTAGATAATGCCATAATATTTTTTATGGAAGGATTTCAAGATAAAGTTATTCATGATATATGTATAGGATCACTTAAAATAATATTACAATATATGAATAAAAAGCAATTAGATGATACTTTTGAATGCTTAATGAATGAATATAATAATGAAAGATTAATGCGTTGTCATTTTTGTTTAAGTACACTTGAAGCAATAACAGAAAAATTAAGTGGAGAACAATTAAATAGTGCTTTGAAATGTTTGGTACAGGGATTAAATGGTCAAGTGAATACAATTTTTTGGCAATGTACAAATGCAATTGAAAAATTTTTAATGAAATTAAGCGAAAAACAATTAAATGATACTCTCAATTTTTTGATTTTTCGATTAAATGATGATTTTGAATTCGTTCGTGATCTATGTGCATCAATAATTAAAACAATATCAACTCAATTAAATGAAAAACAATTAGATTATGTTTGTAAACATTTATTATCTGGAGTTGGACATACAAATGAAAATATTAATCATTTACGTACAATATTATTTAGAGATATTTCAATACAATTAAATAAAAAACAATTAAACAATATTTATCAACATTTAATTGATGGATTAATCAAAGATGAAAGAATATTTATTCGTCGATATTATGCAAAATTACTTGAGATACTTTCAATAAGATGGAATCAAATACAATTAAATAATATTTTAAAATGTTTAATGAATAAATCAATTGATGATAAAAATAAATGTGTTCGTTGGACATGTAAAGAATCACTTAAAGTTATTTTATTAAAATTGGATAAAATACAATTAAATAATATTTTTCAATATTTGATAAAAAATTTAAAACATAAGAAACAAAGCATTTTCAAATTATATATTGATCTATTGATGGTAATTTCAATACAATTGGATACAATACAATTGGATATCTTACTTATGTGTTTGATATTAAATGGATCTAAATATAAAAATAAACATATTCGTTATTTATGCATGCAATCCATTCAAAAACTTTTAACATTACAATTAAATGAAAAACAAATAAATGATATTTTTACATATTTAATGAATAGATCTAAAGATACAAATAAAAATATTCAATATTTATGTGCTGAAGCATTTGGAAAGCTTATACTAAGATTAAATAAAAAACAATTTTATAATGCTTGGGAATATTTAATAAATAAATTTAATAATAAAGAAGAAGATATTTTAGTTCGTATATCATGTGCAGAAGCTATTGGAATAATGTCAATGAAATTAAATCAAAAACAATTATTAGACAGTTTACAATATTTAATGAATGGATTAACTGATGAAGAAGTTGAAAATGAATTTCTCCGTAAATATTGTGCATATTCTCTTGAAAAGCTTATTAAAAAATTAACTACAATTAAAGCAGATAAATGTATGATTATATCATTTATACAAGCATTTGAAACAATTCTAATAAAATTCAAGGAAAAACAATTTGATAAAACTCTTAAATATTTGCTTAATGAAATTAAAAATGAAGATTATGTTATGCGTTCTTATTCTATAAAATCACTTTCAAAACTTATTATGAAATTAAATGGAAAACAATTTGAAGATGCTTTTAAAGGTTTAATTGATGGATGTAAGGATAAAAATTTATGTATCAGCAATTTATGTGAAAAATCAATTGAAACAGTAGCATTAAAATTTGATAAACCACATCTGAATTATATATTTGAATATTTAATTAATGGATTGAACGAAGAAGCTTGGGACATTCAATATTCATGTTTAAAAATATTAAAAACAATATCATTAATATTGGATACAAAACAATTAAATTCTGCATTTCAATGTTTGATTGAGAAATTAAATAATTCAAGTTCTGATATTTGCGATTTATGTATAAACACACTTCAAACAATTATAAAAAGATTAGATGATCAACAATTGTGTGCAGCAATGAATATTTTATTACAAAAATTGAAAAATATTCCTATAATAAGTGATAGTATTATTAAGACATTATCAGATAATATGTGGCAACGTGTTATATTTTCTATGTTAAAAGGATATGTACAAACAATAGAAAAAAATATTGAAATAAAAACATTGGCATTTGGTTTGTTGATATTTAATCCCAACATTCTATTCCATTTCAATGATAAAAATAATGATATCAATCTTGATGCTTTCAATACATTGATAGATTGTTGTAATAAGCAAGCAATTGAATTAGATTTTCCAATTCAACAAAAATGGAATGGTTACGATGATATTCCCTATCCTTGTCTTACTGTTCTTTCAAATAATAATGAATATACTTTTTATAAAGCAATACAATTAGTTGATATAATACAACTAAATTTATTTAATGAACATGGAAAAACTCCTTTGCATTTGGCAATACATAATAAGCATTGGATTGTTGCTAGTTATTGCATTGAACAAGGTGCGTGGATTGATGTTAGAGAAAGTACTTTAGAGGTAGATACTACACAAACTCCAATTGAATATATTACACAATTAATTCATAAGATAGAAAATAAAGAAAATAACAAAGAATATTCAGAAATGATGGAAATGTGTAAATGGATATTGAAAAAACGTATTATATATCCAATAGAACAAATTAAATATGCTATTGATTATGTCAAAGATAAATTAATTAATAAAAATGATATCAATCAAATTATTAATGATAAAAATTATGAGATATTAATACAAGAAGGTGCAAGTTTCTTGTTAGGTGTAAATCAATTACAATTACAAGAAGTATTAATTAATAATAATTCATTTTGCCGGATGGAGAAAAAAAATACCAAATTAATTGAAACTCAAAAAAAATTTGATGAAGAATGGTATATGAAAGCCTTTTTAATGTATCGAATATTTTTGTTGTTTAAAATATGTGTTCAATTAAAACGATATAAAAGAAATCATATTGTATTACCAAAGAATATAAAATTTGAACAAATTTATGAAAAAGGAATGAAAGAATTACAAGTACAATTAACAACATATTGGGATTATATCACAATTAAAACATTTCACAAATTCCCAGATTTAATGGATGATTGGAGTTATAATATAGTTGATCGTTTAATGAATTTAAATCCAATATCATTGAATGAATGTTGTGAAATGAGTTTAATGATTGGTCATCAAAATCATTGTATATATTTAAGTTTATGCAAAACATCTACCTCCATTTTGGTGCGGATTGATAATCGACAGACGCAAATTATTCCATCCAATATATCCCATCCAAAGCAGATTATATCAATAAACAATAAGGATTATGAAGCAGTACAACCCTATTTGGTTGCATATTTTCCATCGAATAATTCAAATATCAATCAAAATAAAAAATGGTTGAAAGATTATATTAAAAATGCAATTACACTGGGGATGAAACATTTGTATTGTAGTGATAATACTCCTCCTCGTGAAGGAAGTCCACCATCGATAGTAAATAATTGGCCATATCGTTCAATTCAAATTGATGCAAATAATTGTTATTTTCGGAATCACAATGTTGGATATCGTATTCGTTTGGGTGATGCCATTTATCAATGGTTTCGTGATCAAGAATATAAAAGCAATTTTGGCGTAACAAAATAAAATTGAAAGATAAATATTCATTTAATGTAATTATTTGTTTATTTTTATGTGCTCAAATAATATAAGATTATTTTCATTCTTTTACACAATATTCTTCATAACACGACAATTTTTCATCAACATTTGATCTATTTCTCAAATGAAAGAAACTGAAGTGATCACTAGTTCGATCAACTTCTTCACGCTTTTTTAAAATTTTTATTGTTGAAAAAAATAATTATTTTGTAATTAAAAATCATAAAGTAAATTATTTTGTGTCGCAGTGTCATTTCTGCAGTCAAGTCATCACGTAATTCAACTTTGGATCCAAATCAATTCTAGAAAATCAGTAAATTCATATTGATTACTCAAATTGGAAATCTGAACGAAAGAAAATTGGAACAATTAGAGAAAGAATATCAATAATTATGGAAATATCGTTCTTATTTGGACGGCAAAAGAAGAAATATCTTGTTATGTTTCATATTATTCAAACATAGAATTTTTTAAATTAAGGTACATTAAATTATCTATGCATTGCTAAATGTAATTTAATTTTTTTAACTTACTTTTTTTAAATAAAAACAGTCATTCTGTTAAAGATATTGCGAAAAAAGTAAAATTATAAGTTAACTTTATAGTACTTGTGTTAAACTCGCGTTGCAAAAAGAAACTACAAATTATGTATTTTTTGTATCATTGTAACATAGATATATTATAATGTGTATATTGAATGTGAAATTGCAAAAAAAATTACTTTTTATCTATATATAAAAAAAGAAATTTTAAATAAATAAACAAACCAATAGCAACGATATAACTCGGTTTGGTAATATAAACTGAAAGCATTTATTTGTTTGATGCTGATTGATTATCCGAAAAAACAATAAACAAATATTAATTACATATAAATAATATTTGGCAACGAAAGATATTTGTGCATTACGAGTGCCTTAAGAAACAAGTCATGCAAACATAAATATATTCTAACTACATCGTTATAATATATTTTCATACGAACATACTTCAGTAAGTCGTTTCTTAGTATGTGTATATTCAGTGGTGCTTATATAATTGCAAATATTGTAACGCTTAATTGATCTTATTGTATATGATATTTATGTTTCTGTCCTGACTGCACAATTTCATTAGCATATATCGTATTATGATAGTTCCTAAACTTAGTTCCATACTTTTTACTAAAAAAGAAAAGTTAAAAATTTATAATTTAAGTACATTTGAAAATTTGCCAAACAGTTGTACAATTGTTATAGATTTAAAACGATACGCTCTGTTTCAGAAATAGTTCTTGTAGCTACACTTTTTCGTTGTTGAACCTAGAAGTCAAGACATGGAACACTCACAAAATACTCGAAATGATACAACACAATATCTCCTATGCTCCGGTTAGTTTTAACTCCTACAAACATTAAAAGTTATGACAGTTTGCCGCTTGTTTGTTCAGGTTTTGCAATTCCACTGGGGCTCTTTATCATATCTACATACCTCCGCAAGAAAGTCAAGTGATTCCTGCAAAAAAAAATGTACTTTTACATATGTAAGAAAAACTGAGAAAACCAAAAGCAATGAACCAAAAAAAAAAAAAAAGAATTTTCGTCGACACCCTGCTCCGATAATATTTGGTCGCAGTATATCCCACTTATTGTTGGCCATAGTAACATTAGTCTGGAAATTGCTGGATATTGCTTCGAACCATAACGTTTAGTTTTAGATTTTTAAGATGATGTGTATATTGAGTTTTTCCTTTTTGAACCCTTTCAAATTTGTTTAACTTTTTTTTTTTTTTTTTTTTTTTAAAAAAAAAAAAAAGGGGGG
>ASPP01011787.1:0-12386 GCA_000512085.1 Reticulomyxa filosa
ACAGTGGTTGTTATGGACGCAACTGGCTCCATGTCTCATTTGCTACAAAAGGCCAAAAACGCAGTTTGCACAATGTTTGAACGAATTGCGACTATTTTAAAGGGACACGGTTTATCTTCCAATAGTTTCGAAATACAATTTGTGGTATATCGAAATTACAATGCACCTGAAGATATACTTTTGCAAGTTTCCCCATGGGAATCAAAACCTGACAAATTGCGCAGTTTTATGGAAACTGTGAAACCATGTTATGGAATTGATTCTGAAGCTGTTGAAGTCGGGTTAGCCCATGTTAACAGAGAACGTGCAAAAGACGGGGTTTCGCAGGTAATACTGATTGGTGACGCTCCGGCAAATGCCAAAAATGATGTAATTGCTTGGCGACAATCATCTTATCGAGGAACAGAAAGTTCTGGTGCTGAATATTGGAGAAAAACGAAGTTATTCTCCAGCCCGACATATTATGAAGAAGAACTTACAATCTTAAAACAATACAATATCCCTGTGCACGCTTTTTATGTGGAAAGACAGGCAAAAGAAAATTTTGAAGCAATAGCTCGTATTTCAGGTGGTCGGTGTGCGGAATTAAAGATTAATTCAGATGAAGGATCAGATCAATTAACCAACGTAGTTTCTGAGGAAGTCCTTAGAAATGCTGGTGGATCGAAAGGAAGCGCACTTGTTGATGCTTACCGAGCCAAATTTTCTAAAGCACACGTTTAACAAAGTACATAAAGTGTAAAGAGTATAAAATTATCAAGCGTTGATGTTGATGATTTATTCAAATTTTCACAATAGAAAACAAAAGCAAGCTATCCCGATAACAACAAAAATACAATTCAGTATTTCTTTTTATACCAGCTGATTCATTTCAAATAATTGTCGCTACAGATGATTTCGTATTTTGCATTTTGATAATCTAACATCAATTTCTCGCTCTTTTACACAAAGTAAAAAGAATTTCAAATACGATAATTTGTAAGCTTCACTCCTTTCTGGAGCTTTTTCGTCTTTATTTGTTGCATTAATAACACAGAAAACAGTCTGAGATGGAAATAAAAATAATAAACAAAAATTGGATTTGAATTTTAAATGGAAATTAGAATTAATCAAAGAGTTTGACAAACGTGTCCGCAAGAAATTCACTGGACAAATATACTGCCTAAAATATAGTAAAATGTATTGTATGTTAAATCTTTTAAATTGTTAAAAATGTTACAAGGGAAAGAAGTGATTTATTTAGCGTAAATTTTTCACCAGATAGGCGAATGTTGTTTTGTAATTGCTAGACAAGACAGTTAAAATATAGGACTCATGCCAAGCAAATTCAAAATTTCACTGGTTTATGGATTGGGTGTATATACAAGAGTTTTCACGCAATGCAATAATTTGGCTTCATGTTCAGCAGATCAAATAATTCGATTGTTGGATGTAAAATTATGAAGAGAAATAACGAAATTTGAAGGATATTATAGGCTAGTATGTCATGAAAATTGCTCCCTGATGGTAAAATTATTGCATCTTGTTCAGATGATGTACAATTTGTTGGTGTGATGTGAACGCTAGAAAAGGTATATAGAAATCAAAGGTCATCATGCTTATATACTAGGAATAGATATAATCAAATGGCAATACTATTGTATCATGTTCAGTTGCATGTCAATGAATAATTCGACATTACAATGATATTTATTAATGCAAAAAGCACAGACAATAAATCTGTTATTGGTATGATACATCTCTCACTGACTAGAGCTCCTTTTCTGTTTTAGGAATAGTTGGAGGAGAAACACAAAAACTGCACAATTATACAATAGTTCATGAATTTGTTGCATGAAGCTGTTGTTGTGCTATCTCTTTGTACATTACAATAATCATCGCAAAATATTCCATGTTGTACCGTTGCCTTGTTAATTTGGCAGTCACTACCAATAATCTGAAAGCATATGAAAAAAGTACTTAGTACGTTTTCCCATTTCAAAGAATTTTGGTTGGCCATATAATTTTTTTAAGGTAAATCTAATTATATAATTGTTCGTTTAAGTGATATATACTTCATCAAAATTGTCAATTGTGGTACTGTCACCCAAAGGTTCAGCGTTTAATATTGGAACATGCATATTAAAAAAAATTTGCACAAATTAATGTTTTTCACTGATACAAGAAGTTATTGCTTTGTCAACAACTAAAGTACTTGCGTTTTCTCTAACGGCGATTTAATCGACACGGAAAAGCATTCACATTTGTTTATCTGCTTTTGAAAAATGAAAGTATGTTAAATTTCGCTTTTAAAATAAGTAGGAGAATATCTTAAACTGTAGCACATTTTTTTAGCAATATTTTTTATAAGCATAGTTCGCAGATGTTTATTTAGATTATTTTTTTTATGAAGAATCAACTATTTCTATAATGTGAAATTTTAGATTTGAACTTTATTTCTTATTTTAACTGTTTTAGAAAAAAACAAAATCAAACTTTAACAATTCTTTCACATTTTTTCACAAACACATTTTTAGACATCAAGATGCACAGATATCACTTTAAAAACTTTGAATAATTATTCTTTCATTTTTTTTTTACAAAACAATGCAAACTAATTCAAGTGTTACACAATTTTCATCAATTCTGCTTGCATTGTTCAAAGGATGTCATTTGAGAATCTGATATTTGAATATGTGTTAATAAAAACATAATCATTTATTGTTAATTTAAAACAATTCATTCTGCTCCAAAAAAAAAGTTTTCACAAAATTACTGGATTATTGTTCCTTTATCCCTTTAATTTTCCATTTGTATTTGCCAGTTGCTTACCATTCTTGTGCATCAATCAAAAACAAGAATGGTTGATTCATTTCTTTTAAACAAAAAAATAGAGTAGATCCAAAAAAAATATATATAATTCAAATAAAACACAAAAGGATAAGCATTTTGAAATTCAACCTGACTACACACTTTTGTGTTATGCTGTTTTGACTTGGTTACGGTAAATTTTTCTTGGTTGGTTGTTTTTTTTTGCTTTAGAGTTTTCTGCACATTTTTAAAAAATTAAACCATTTGTTTTCATCCTCAAATAACGTTTATCGTTAAAAAAAAAGACGTCTTCAAGATTTTAAACTCACTCGAAATTAAGATATCGTTTATCATGATATAACGACAGAACAATGTGAAAACAAACAAATTTAAGATAAATCCTAGACATTATTAAATCACACAACCATTCCTGTCGATATTTGAGAACAGTTCTTCCGAACTAAAAAAAAGGGTATTCCACAACACCAAAGTGTAGTGCTGCTTTTTTTTTTCTTTTTGTATTGGAGGAATTGACTTTCCATTCTGTACGTTCTTAACCAAACAAAAGCAGAAATGGTTTGTCTTTTTAGTTGCAAAAAAAAAAATGGAGTGGATCCAAAAAAATTACACCTAACAAAACACAAAGGACAAGCACTTTGTGATTGAATCCTATGGAGAAGAAACAGCAATATTTAAGGCAACTGGGTTGCGCAATGATGGAAGGATGCTAGACAACTCAAAAGAAAGCAACTGGGAAGGGTTGTTGAATACAATCAAAGAGAAGTTCCATCTGACAACCAACTCCTCGTTTCTTTTAGTAAAAAAAGATAACATTGATGATCATGTCGACAATGATGATGACCTATTTGATCTTTGGAATGTACTTATTAAAGATAAAAAGGCAACATCCTATACATTAAAAATGGTGTGTATGACTTCTCTCTTTAAAAAAACAAATAAATAGAAACAATACAGTATTAATAAACAATAAAAAAAATAGAGATGTTTGGAAATAACAAAAGAAGGCAAGAAAATAGAGTGGTGTCCAAAAGGATCGACTGACCCACAGTTTTATGGTGCAATGGAACAGCAAGACTGGACACAAATTTTTGAAGATCTAAAACGATTAATTGGACTGTCAGACAGTGAATATTTAGAGAATGAAAATCAAAATAATAAAATAGAGACTGCAGATGACTTGAAAAGTATTTGGGCTGATCGATATGACGAACATGACAGCGATAAATGGTATTTGAGACTTCAAGTCAATCCAAATTCTCTAAAGGAAACTGTAGCGAGTCCAGGAGTTGAGGGAGGTATAACTGCACAAGCTCATAGGGAAAAAAGTGAAGAGAAGGAGCAAGATAATGAAGATTCCAAGATAGCAGATAGCAACACAGCCAATCTTAAAAATGACAGCAACAACACAAAAAGAAGTGACAAAAGAGAGGAGAAGAAAGGAGATAAAACATCCGATGAAGACAAATCAAAAAAAATACAACAATCACAAGAGGTCAACGACGAAGAAGACGAAAAAAAAGAGACAATAAACAAACCAATTCAAAGAAATGAGCATTTTGACATAAAATTGATGTTGGAGTTGGTAAAAAAGGCAGAAGAGGCAGCAGACGCAATTAAAGATCAAAATGTGGTATTGCTGTTAGGAGGCACTGGAGCTGGAAAATCAACATTAATTCATTTTCTGGCCGGATCAACCATGGAGAATCTAATTGTAGATGGGAAGCCCCATATAGCTCCAGTGAAAGTCAAAAATAAAGCATTGGCTAATGTTCGTACAAGTGCAAAAGCAACATCCGAGACACGATATATTACGGCTGTTCCCATCAATTTAAAAGGAATGGGTCTGCTTGTGGACATAGATAGTGTTGTTCTTTGTGACACACCTGGATTTGAAGACACAAGTGGTCCTGAAGTCGATGTTGCAAATGGCCTTGGAATCATTCGAGCATTACAAAATAGTAAAAGTGTCAAACCTGTGGTGTTGATTTGTTACACTGCTCTGGGTTATCGAATGAACTGTGTCAAGGAATTGGCCCGTACACTCGTGTCCATTATTCCATCCATCGAAAATCATCTTACTTCATTCTCGTATGTATTTACCAAACTACCCAAAGAGCAAAAAGAGTATATGCATTCGTTGGTGAAGGATACTTGGATAAGTGTGAAAGACGAGCCAGATGAGGGATTCAAAGCCATTTTGAAGGACATTGCCAAAAAAACAAAAAATGTTGTGATCGCACCAAATTTAGTGAGTGACTCACCAGATTCTTTGCTGGAGCGTCTTGCCGATATAAAGGATTTCATTAAGAATCCTGGAGAGGTCTTTCAACCTTTTGTTTCTGAAAGTTCCAAAGGGGCAGTCCAAATGCAAGTGCAGAAACACAAAGAAAATATTTGGTTGGCTTATCAAAATGAAGATTATAATGTTGCTAAAACAAAGTTGGATGAACTCACAGACCTAAATAATGTGTTGAAACTTCCAACAATTGAAAATGAATACAAGGATATTGTGACAAAGTTGACCAATGAATGGAACAAAAAAAGTGAAAATGCCAAATCGATGTTCAACGAACGTATTGCATCTCCACATCTAAGCAAAAATGATGTGTTGGCTTATCAGAAAGTCGTAAATGAACTTGTTTCTGCAAAGGGATTACGAAATCATTTGAAAGATGCAATTTGTGGCGAGTGTTTAATTCAAAATATCAATCAACAAATGCAACATTTGATTAATGCAATTGAAGATCAAAAGGAAGGGGACGAAAGCGCATTACAATCTCATTTGGATAAAATTTCACAAGTGCAGGCCTGTTTCCCTGATTTTAGTAGTTCTTACAACGAAGCTTGTCAAAAATTGAAAAAAAGAGTCGTAAAGTGTGCGGATGAAGCAAGAGAATGCATTAAAAAGAATAAATTTATGGAGTTTCGAAAAGAGTTAGAGAAGATTGGAAAGATTTTAATTCTTCAAGAACATCTTCGTTCTCTCATAGATATCAAGAAAGAGATCAAAGATTTGGAAAATGAATTATTAGTTTATCTCAATAATATTGCAGATGAAGGGCACGCCGTATTGAAAAAAGTAATTAAAGAAGAGTCTACTCCAACAAAAGGGGAAAAAGAAGGTGAAGGAGAAAAAGTTGAAATAGTTAATGTTCGAATTGAAAAACTCGACAAAACTGCTGTCGATATCTTGAAAAGAGCATTTCCTCTCTTGGAGGAAGCAGCAAATGCATTTGACTTGCCTTATGAACATGTTGGACTTGACAAGTCGACAAAAGAGTTGGTTCGTTCGTTTGTAAATCAAATGATTGGATATTTTGAAAAAGTTAGACAAAAGATTGCATACCTTTTTGAAAAGCAAAGATATCAAGCATTTGATGAAATTAAAAAATTTATTTTGGTGATGGACGAGCTTCGAACCATAGAAGCCGTAAAACAAAGAACAGGAAGTCAGTATTTTCAAACTATCGAAAAGATATTTGGTTTTGTGCGTGATGTCCAAAAAGCATTGACACAATACTTAACTCTCTCAATAAGCCAAACGTATCTTTTGATTACAATCGATTGTACGAATGCGTCTTGTGTATAAATCAGTCGGAGTGGGTTGACGAACGTCAGGAAGATGGCAACAGCAATTTGAAGGAAACAGTAAAACAAAAGTTGACATTGCATTTACATGAATTACAACAATCGAGTCAAGAATTTGAACTCGATTTAGATCATCCTGAACTTCTCAAAGAAGCTCGTAATATCTTCACCCATCTTGGAAATTTGCGTCGTTTGGACGTGGTCATTCCAGAATTGGCTCCTTTTCGTCAAAAGGTGAGTATCCCATTGGAAAAATCGGTGCGAGCCACATTGGCCACAATTCGTCGTGAATTTGCATTGAACACAAAATGTGCCAAATTATGAAAAAATGAGAGAAGAGTTGATCCGGCTCAAACCATGTGCAGAAAGTATTCAAAATGCCAATTCATACCTGCAGAAAGAGACGTTTAAGAATGTGAAAGACCTTGACTCCAAAATTAATACAATCAAAGAAAAATTAACCAACATTGAGGCTACGTTTAAATCAAAATGTCAACCGATTGCAAATAAGATACAAACAGCCGAGGAAAAAATTTCACACTTGGAAAATCTTAAACAAGAGTATGGGAAAATGAATTCCAAGTCACTGTTGGATTCTTTGTTCTCATCAGATAACAAAGCAATAAAAAATTTGAGTGCACAAGGATATAAATCAATAGAAGCTGTAGAGGAGGATATTCGAAAAGAACAACAAAATTTGGAAAAGTTATCAGAAGAAGGAGCGAAAATCAAAGAAAGCCTTCAAGAGGAAGTGAAGGAATTAAAAGAAAAGCTGGACAAGGACGAACAAGTAAAGAAGGAATATGAAGAACTATTACAAAAGGGAATGGAATCATTGCAAAGCATTACTGAATCATTAAAGAGCCATGGCTTTTTGGAAAGTGATGTGCAAAGATTAATTAATAATGAAAAAGAATTGAACGATAAAATTCGTCAATGCGAACGGGAACTTGCAAAATTAAAAAAAAATTCTGGATACACTTTTGAAGTGTTGAATGCCGCCAGAACTGCAAAAGTGTTGCAGTATTTGAAAGAGTGTAAAGCCACTGCCTTCCCTGTTGAAACAACAACAACAACAACAACAAATCAATCTGATAAAAATGGCAATGAAAGTAGCAACAATGAGACGAAAGAGGATGAAAAAAAACAAACAGAGAATAGATCAGTAATCCCTCTGAGACAAGAAACCACAAACACATTGGATTTGGTGGAAGAATTTTTAAGAAAGTATTCCATCTTTGTTCAAAGTCAACTCAATTCTTTAAATTTTATTGAAAGTACAGCAACATTAGAAAATGACAATGACAATATGGATATGATTGAGAAAGTTGAGAATATTCTCAACCAATTGACTGAAGTGCAGAAATTGCAAAAAGATTATCCAACGATATTTACACACTTTCCACAAGATATAATTGAACTATTTAACAAACGATTGAAACAGACTTATTTGAATCTTCACGATGAAATGATGAAATTAGCAGCCGTGGAGACAAGCACGAAACCGTTAAAAAAAAAAATAGCAGTAGCCAAAATATTGAGTGCATTGGATGATTTTGCCCAACCAAATAACAAATTTCGTGAATTGTTTGTAAAGTATCAAACGAAAATCTACGATGATGCAATTGACATCGAACCAATACTGGAAGCAATCAGAAAACATGAATATCCTACAATCGTTTCAGAATTGCTTCGCATTCAACAAAATATTGACGATCCAAATGTAAAAAGAGCATACGGTAATGTTAGAGCCTCTTTGTCGCGCTTTTTGAACACTTTGGCCAGAACTACTTTGAGAAAAGTGTTTCTTCTGGGAGAGAATGATGTGGACTTAGATAAAGTGACAGAACTGATGGACAATCTAGAACAGATAAAAGATGCACAACAATTTGTTATCCAATTTGTGGATGAAGTGACACAAAAAGAAATTGAAAGAACAGCAGACAAGACCAAATCTGCCATTGGGGGATGGATGGAAGGAGTGTTGGAAACATTTGATGCATCCGTGAATGCTTTGAATTTTTTGGAAGCAGAAAAGAAAATTCGATTGGTTCGAAGAGTGGTACACATTTTAGGAGATTATTGTGATCCTGTTCCTTTGGATAGTTCTGGCAACAACATGACAAGGAAAGTAGAGGACAATGGAAAAGGGGAGACAGGTACAATCATAAGTCGCATCGATAAACTCGAGAAAAAAATTGAAGCCAAATTGAAAGGTATTTTAAATCGATATAAAAAAATTCAATTAGCTGGAAGCACATTCAATCCCTATTCTTCGTATCCACCCAGAGAAATTTATGCCAAGCTTGGCAAAGTTATGAGCGGGTGTGCAATGTACGAAGATACGTGGAGAGAAATTGAAGACGACATTATCCAAAAAATTCGAAATCAACTGGAGGATGCTCGTGAGAAAGTAGGCACTTTACGTCCATGGGAAATGTTTGCTAGCGTTCGGCTTTGTAAGACAGTATTGAATGTTTTGCCCGACCATATGAAAAGCACGCTTGAGGGAGAAATCAAAGAATGCGAACAAGATCTCGTATACGAAATGAATAATGCTGAAGAAACAGTATCAGAAGTGTTGAAGACAAGAGATGTAAATGATATTAATCAATTCTTGGATAAATGTACACCCAATCAAAAAAAATTGGTTGAGATCCAAGTGGTTACAATGGCTCGAGGATATGCCACAGGAATGGATCAGAAATTGGCTGACGGAAATACGGCTGAGGCATTAGGGAATTTGAAAGAGCTGCTTCATTTAAAAAATTCAATCAAAACAAAACCGATCGAGCTCGAGAATCAATTTAAATCGACTAAAAGCAAATTTAACAATCATTTCGAAAAGACACAACAAGAGACAGTGACTGGTTTCGATGCATTGAGTCAGTGTAATTTTGGAGAAAATACCATCAATTGGATGGAAAAATCATTTGACTTTGTCATTCAATGCATGGACTTGAAGTTAGATTTGAAACAAGAAGCCAGTGAAGTAATGCCACTCAATTTCGAAGAAAAAATCAAGGAAATGGATAGAAAGATCTTCTATTCTTTTACATCTTTGCAACAAAAATACAAAACCAATTTTGATCAGAACCATGCAGTAAATTTACGAAAAGTATTAGACACAGTGCAGACAGTGGGTGATGATAGTCCTTTCCGAAAGAAACTTGAAACGTTTAAACAAAAAATGAAATCTTGTGATATTCCTGAAGATCCAAGCACGTCCTCCGGTCTATGGACGTATTTAGAAGCGAAAGATACTCTCGATCACCAATTGGAAAATATGGTACAAGAGACAATCAAAGAAGGGATTGTCAATGACACAACCAAGGCAAGCGATACGGAAAGAGATCAATTTTTTCAAAATTTGAAGAAAAAACTTATATTTATGGATCAAATGTCTCAATGGAAAGTTCATGTCACAGATGGTAACAAATATCGGCAATATCAAAATCAAGTAGGAAGTGAAATAGATAATATTATTAAAAAAGTAAAAGAGATTACAAATTGGTCTCGCTCCGATTGTAGTAATCTCAATCATTACTACAAATGTTTCTTGTCCATGCAAAAACATTGCATTTTTCAAATCATTGCAAAATCCCAATTTGAAGTTATTGAGTCCATGATAACCGAACGAGTCCAAAAATTGGAAAAAGACGCATCCAAAGGCCCAAATATTTTGGTGTCTTGCTTAATAGCAATGAAAACAATGTCCGTGCACCTGTTCGATTTTAAGGATACCATCAACAAAAGAATTGATGAATTATTGAGTGGTTACAAAAAAAAAACCAATAGTGGTATTAGTATTGCAACACTAGCAGCAAAATTAGAAGAAGATCAAAGTGGGATGGGTAAAATGATTATTTTTGAACATAGTGTGTTTAAAGGATACTCGATTGCGTTGTTCAATCAGAAAACTAAAGCACATGGAATTGACTATGTTTTGGAAAAGATTGAAGTCAAAAATGAAAAAATCGACACATCAAAATTGAAGGACATGTATGAGGAATTTCATACAGCATACAATACATTTGTATTCAGCAATTTGGCCAAAGCCAAAGACGACCCAAAGCACCTCAATGTACTTGCGAATAATGCAAAACTGTGTGCTAACATTTCCAATCAAACACCAGGGGATGAACGCTGGGATGCAAATATTCGAAACAAAATCCCTGGAATAATGGCCAATATTTTTGCACTGTGGACACTTCAACACGCACAATACTATCATGATGCAAAAGGCGTAGACGATCAAAAATCTTGTTTGGTACAACCACATCCAGCTCAAGTGATTTCCATATTCCGCATGTTGGGTATTGAGGAAAACAAAACTGGATTGACAAATCACTTGATTCAAATTGGAACAGGAGAAGGAAAATCAGTGATTTTAGCGATCACTTGTTGTGTTTTAGCATTATTCGGCTTTGATGTGAGCTGTACTTCGTACAGTGAATACTTGAGCAATAGAGATTTCAAAAGCTTTGAGCAATTATTTGATATCTTGGGTGTAATTGATCATATTCATTATGGCACATTCAATATGATTTGTGAAAGGATTATTAATGAAGGAGGTGATATGCGCAGACTAGTTGAAAATTTAATCCTTCCTGGAAATGATGATGAGAAAAAAGTTGATGATGTTTCTCGAACTGTTCGTTCAAAGATACTTTTAATTGATGAAGTCGATGTATTTTTCAACAAAGACTTTTATGGAAGCTGCTATTCACCTGCAGTTACATTGAGACATGATACCATCACCAAACTTATTGATTTCATTTGGAATAATAAAAGGTCATTTTTGAAATTGAAGGATGTAAAACAATCCAATGAATACAAAGCATGTTGCAATATATTGAGAGGATGGGATTCATTGTTGGATGAAGCGATTAAAGATATGTTGAGCGCTGTTCAAAACTTTGAGTCTCATGGATATCAAGTGAGCAATGATAAAATTGGATACAAAGAACAAGATGGTATTTCTTACAATATTCGATATGGTTACAACACTTTATTTGCGTATTATCATGAGAATGCACAAAATAAAATCAGTGATGAAAGTTTAAAAAACAATATATTCCTTTCATTTCAAATTGGAAATTTTTCTTATGCCGAGGTTCCCAAAAATTTCTATCGTATTATGGGTGTGAGTGGGACATTGAAAACGTTGAGTGCATCTGAACAAGAAGCAGTGGAGAAGGAGTATCATGTTTCCAAATATACTTACATGCCATCTTTGTTTGGTAAAAATCAATTAATCTTTGCAGAAAAAGCAGATATTTTTATTGCGGATAAAGACGATTATTTCATTATTCTTAAAAAGGAGATTGGTGATCGACTTGTTGGGAAAACGCCAGAAACAAAGCGAGCTGTGTTGGTGTTTTTTGAAACCAAAAAACAATTGATGGAATTTTATGAATCGCCACATTTTTCTCCAATTAAAGATGATACAATTGTAATGACTGAAGACAATTCGTTCACAGAGAAAGGATCTCTTATTAAGCGTGCCACCAGTTCTGGTCAAGTGGGGTTATTCACCAGAGCATTTGGAAGAGGAACAGACTTTATTTGTCGTGATGAAATTGTGGCTTCCAATGGTGGGCCACATGTGATTCAAACCTTCCTTTCTGAAGAGTTATCTGAGGAAGTGCAAATCAAGGGACGTACAGCCAGACAAGGAGAATCTGGTTCTTACAGTTTGGTGTTGTGCGACAAGTCACTTGAAAAATTCTCGATTACACAACAAGATATTCAAGATGCGCGTAATGCAGGCAACTTTTATCCAATGTTCAATGCAAAGCGAAGTGACTTCTTCAAAACTCAATACGCTGAGAACAAAAAATTTGTAGATTATGCTGCAAAAGAGCACAAATTGGGACAGAAACTGATTGCGGCGTTGAAGAGGAATAATGTAGCTGAGGTGAAGGGAATGTTATGTGAAAAAAACAAAGGAGCTGAAGAGGCTAAATCTTCACGAACAGTGGTTG
>ASPP01011809.1:0-12120 GCA_000512085.1 Reticulomyxa filosa
GATTTGTAGATATTTTTTTAAAAAAAATTAGGTCTAAATGTTGATTTTTCATGGAGAAAATCAATTATTATCATATGATATCGTTTTAGGCGTTCAGTTTTATTTGCAACTTACTGTATAATGTGCCTACAGCTTCATTGGATGTATCAAATATACAATAAATAGTTGTTTTGCTTTAGATATCGCAATAACTGAACATGTGAAATTGCAAGTTTCAATTTTTCAAATGCTTTGTCTGTATTCGTTAAAAATCTATTTTGAATTCTTTCAAAGTAATTTATCAACTTGGACAAATTTGTTATGAATTTGGCGATCAATCGCACTAAATATAATAATCTTTCTAATTGCTTTTTTGGTTTTAGTATATTTAAAATCTTTTTTGTATAGCTTGATTTTACCTATATCTTTGCTGATAAAAAATGATTTAATTTTGGAAAAATTCTCATTTATATGTAGACAGTTTCAATTATACTTTAAAAAGTACATGAATATTTCAGTTAATACTTTTATATTTGATTCTTCGGAGTTGCTGGTAATTAGGACGTCATCAATATAAACGTCAACATCATCCATATAACTAAATAAAAATGTCATTATGTATTCGGATGTGGCTGGTGCATTTGTAAATCCAATCATGCAAAGAAAAAAGAAAGTCTGCAGCTAAATAAAGCAATTTTTCGTCTTTGAAAACATAAAAAATGTTTTAGACTTGAATTTTTTTGGAATTTCGTATTCTTTGTATAGAATTATTGGATCTTAATTTTACTTATTTGTACTGGCGTTTTGTATTTAGCATATTTTTTAACACTGTTTTCAGCAGCGGTGAGCAAGCCTCCTTTTTGAGGGCGGAAGTCAAGGGAAAGATAATGACAGAAGAATTTGAAACAAATGAAATAGAGCCTCTTGCAACTTTAAAAAATAATCTGAAAGGAGATAACAGTACTGGAGTTGACAAAATGACAGAAACTAACTGCAAAGCAGAGACAAACGAACATTATGTTCCCACAGCAACGATCCCACAAACGCCTTCACCTTCGCGCTCACACTCTCATCCCCATTTCCATAGCCACGTTCAAAGGCAACCCAAAGAAGAGTCCAAAATGCAAGCAACCGATTCAAATAACGAAAATCTGAGAAGAGATATAGAAGAAAACGTCATTGACAGCTGCAAAAAAAACAAAAGTGCAAACGACGGAATTTCGGTTAATGTGCAAAATAATATTATCTCAAATGAATATATTAGCAATGTTCAAGCAGCACATCTTTTGACACCCAATCCAAAAGAACACACGGAGACCAAAATTAATGAGACACCACAAAGGTAAGAAACTGTGTGCATGTACCAAAGGAAAGAGAAGAGAAAGTACACAAAGAAAAGAAATTTTTTTACGATGCAACTCAGTAAATTTGGCATAAGTCACATCCACAGTTCTTCCTTTTTTTACATAACGTGTATTCCAATAAGTGTAATGTGTTGGTGAGGGTAGTTCGAAGATGCGGGAATGTTTTTCTTCCCCAGAAGCGACGGCTAGTTGTGTGTCGCCAAACCCGACTCAATTCCGCGGGAATAACGCATTGGAAGTATTGACGGAATCTGAAATCGAAGAAAGTGAACAGAAAATGTTGGTACGAGAAAAGCATTTAAAGAAGAGACGTAGTAGCAAACGCAAAAAATGTGATGAATATAAACAAATGGACAAGAGTAAAAACGATGACATGAGTCAGAGTAGTGTAATGTCATCCACACTCACTGCCATGGCCAATGACGGCATTGCAAGAAAGAAGGTAATCATTGGTGATAGCACTTTGATGATTCAGCAAATATCTACTGTTGCTACCACCGAAAAAGAAACAGAAAACAAAAATGTAGCATTCAAAGTACTCGAATCAAATACAAAACGGTTTCGACCATTCCAACGACGAGTGTCGTATCCTTTTTCGATAAATCCTACTCCCATTCATAATGCCGATCCTATTTCTAAACACCACGCGTATTGTTCTTGGATGATGATGGAAACAGAAAAGGTACGTATAACCACGCCAGGCGATGCAATAGTGAGAACATTGGCATAGATGCTTGTCCTTCATCGCACTTTGCATTGGTAAATAGCAATGTCCATCTCGCCAATAATAATGTCTGTCATGAGATCGGCCAAAAACATGCTGTTACGCTGCCTCCGTCGTTAGCAGTTATGGAACAATACCCACTTGCGCCCACTGTTCCACCATCGCTCACCATTCCTATCATTGATAACCCTACTCACAATGTCGCTATCACCAGAACAAAGATTAATGTTGCCAAGACGTCCTCAGGTTGCGCAAGGATTTTCCTTGTAAATATTTTTTTTCTGTTTGCACAATAAAAACATCAATATGATTGTGATTGTTACATCACGTATACAAATATATTGATCATACAACATTTTAAAAAATAATTTGGGGGGGGGGAACAAAAAAAAAAAAAGATAAGAAAACCAAAAAAATTTGGCAATATCATTACGAGAGCTGAGTACCTACATATTTAAAAAAGAATTGAGTGCAGAAGTAGAGCACAAACATCAAGTAAGAAAATGGTACAGCCCCACCCGTTGCTTGGATTTTTGCATGCATCGCACGGCTATTGGACGACTGTTAATAATGCTGTTGTCGTGGACACCAGTAGTGGACTATTGCAAAGATTTTTATGTCATGTTTCATTTGCTGATGTTACAGCGTGTCAAATACTTTGTGTTGTCGTCCATTATCTTGTTTTTGTCCTTGCGCTTGTTCCTGTTCCTAAGAGCCACAGATGACGACAAGGTGTCGCTGTGGAAATTGTTCCTTTTTTATATCCCCGGTCGGTTTGGATCGATTCGAGATTCGATAGCAAGGCTGATATTGCTGTATGTTGTTTGTGGGAAGCTCTAATTCTCATTGGGACACCATTTGTGCCATTTTATTTAATTTACTTGTCCATGAAGGTTCGATTTTGTTTTATTTGCACACATACGCGTGCATGTGTGTACATCTTTTTTTGTATTTTGAAAATAGAAATCATTATCTTTATTCCATGGAACAGCCAACTTTGAGAATCCATATTTGTTAGTGTACACAGTTGTGGAATGTATATTTGAAACAATTCCACAACTGATATTGCAAACGTACATCTATTGGACACATCGGATGGACAAAGAAGGCGCAATTGATAAACCGGTAATCTATTTTGCGTGGGCAATTATGGGGATTGTGTTGGTGAAAATTTTGATAATTATATGGTGGAATTGGCGTATCATCTATCGCTTGTCTTTCAAGCGACGACACAACGCAGAAGTGACGAGTGTACACAACCACCCGTATTTAGATTTAATTGCATCTGGCTCTTGTGACTACACCGTCTTAGTGTACGATGTCGTGGACCGCGAACTTGTGAAAACCAAACGCGTGTTGGATCACAACTTTTATGTTCACTGTGTGAGATGGTCTCCCGATGGTAATTTACTGGCAGTAGCTGGACAAGGTATTGACATTTGGGACTGGAGAGAAGGAAAAAAAGTGCATCACTTTCCAAAAAATTACACGAGAGATTTATTGCGTCGTAAAAAAAGACTGAGAAGAAAAGAAGTAAAAGACTGTGTATGGGATCCCAACGGCCGTTATTTGTTGTTTTGCATTGGCAAATCATTAACAATTTACGATATCAAACAAGCAATCGAAGTAACAAGAGTAAAAGCTCAACAAGGAAATTATAGCAATGCTCTCAATGACATTCAATGTGTGTGTATTTCCCCGAGTATGAAATATGCTGCCATTGGTATATTTCACTCTCAAATCAACGTATTCAAACTGAATTTGCAAAATTCAAAAAAATCAAAGCAGTACGCTTGTTGAAAAAAATTCCAATTCAAGCGATCTCTTATCTTCTCCGATTTGTGAATTTGTTGCGGTCGTTCATGGTCATCATTCTTCTGTTAACTGCATTACCTTCGATAAAAGTGGACAATACTTGATTAGTGGCAGTTCAGACGCTAGTATAATCATATGGGATAGCAATATGAATTGGCAGCCCATCGCTACCTTCAAAAAACATCAAAAAGAAGTCAAATGTTTGAGTGTGGATGTTACGAATCGATATATTTGCAGTGGTGATGTGGATGGCTTTGTGTATATGTATTATTTGACAACATCAGAATCCAAATCTGCACTCCTCACGTCACGTTCACAAACGATCAAAGAAGAACTCCGCAATAGCAGAGCACAAAGTTATTCTCAAGAAAATCAATCTATCCTCGAAAGCAACCTTAACGAATGTACCGAAGTGTGTATGTTTAAAGTGGCGAGTACTGTCCACGGCGTTCATTTTTCACCTTATAATGAATTTATAACGTGCGTATGTGATGACCATAATGTCATCTTGTTACCACTTCCGGATGAGTGTGCTATGTGTAAACAAGGTGACCATTTTTCATATACACTGAGTTAAGAAAAGTCGTGAGAATTTTCAGAGATTTTTTTTTGGAAATGGACCATTTATTTATTTTGTCCAATCGTATTTTAATTAGTGTTTCCTTTTTTAGGTTATTTTCTTGTCGACAAAATATGTACAATTCTTTTTGTATTTACTAATGATTATAATCCATACTTTTTCATCCGAGTAAGATTCCCGAGTTTTTGAAACTCTAGCCCACTCCAAGTTGTCTTTTTGGAAACTCGTTATTGTTTGTTGAAATTCGTAAGATATGACTACTTTGGAAGTATTTTTTCACCTTGATTAATTGTAAAATGGAATTATTGAGAAACATTTCCGATGGATGCACATCAACACAATAATTTTTCTACTTTTGATAAAAACAACAACAAAAATAATGAAAGTGAAGGGAGGAGGGAGAGGAAAAAAAAGATAAACTTAGAAAAGAAACAACTGAGGCAGTGTAGATTAATCCTGGTTTTGAAACCGGCTGATATCAGGCATAGCGTCCTTCTTACACTTGTTCAAGAATGTATTTACTTCAATTAATTGCCTTTCTCTTTCCACAAGAGTCTCACGACAAATTTTTCTTTCATCAAACAAGACATTGCATCACAACAAAAAGCAAACAATACATACATTTTTGCTTTCCTTGTTTTTGTTGATTGTAACAATACAACGATAATACACCACTGATTTTCTCCAATTTTTTGTTGTTTGCCATTGTGCGAGTTGTGTTTCTTCTTTGGACACCAGAAGATTCACACAATTCTTACAAACTCCAGACTTCCAAGCTTTGTTGTAGTGGCACACAACAATTGATGAAAGATGGGGCACGGGGAGAGAAAAAAAAAGAGTGAGTGAGTACGATTCCAAATTCAAAAATCGGTGACGATATCCTCATCATTGAAATTATATTATATTTGAACAAAACTGCGCTTGTTTTATTTGATCGGTTTTCATTTGAAGAGCGTTATATTCCACCTGAAGTTCTTTGAATTCATGGAGAAGATGAGCATAGTCTAATGTTGAATTAGACTGGATTGTAGCGTTTTGGTCTGAGTTGACAGTCGTCATTGTTTTATCATCACCAAGAGGTGTTAGTGGTTGTGACGGAGGTGTATCGGAGGATACTGTTGAAAGAGTGTCTGGATTCGAGCAGTTCCATTGCATAACAAGTGCAACCAGCAAAAGACAAGCCAAACAGCCTAGTGCAGTTACAGTCAACGTGAATCTGTTGCAAAAGTATGTATCTGCTGAAGTTGTTGCTGCTGTTGTCGCTGTTGTTTCTGTTGTTGTTGTTGTTGTCGTTTCTGCTGTTGTTGCTACCGTTGTTTCTGCTGTTGTCTCTAGTGTTTGATGTTTATGTGGACGTATGTCCGTTTCCAAAAGGGGAGACTCGGACAAGTGATTTTTATCATTAGCATATACTTCGGACAATAAATCTAAACACAAAGGGGCTGGACATGGGCCATTCGTATTGCCAGCGTGATTTTCCAGCTCGCTCGTTCTTATATACTCGCTTTCTTTTTGTTGTTGAAAAATTGATTTCGATGTTGATGCGTCAAGCATTTTCACAGGATTTGAAACACCTAACATCATTTTTGATGGGTCATGCGCATCACTCTTTTCTGTTCTTTTTATCAGATTTGACTGATCATGGGCTACAATTTGGGTTATAGCTGTTGACACTAAACAGTTTTGCGCTTTGGATAATGCTTTTCCAGTATTCCCGCTCCCTCTACATTTTTTTTGCTTGCTCTTTCTGTTCTATTTTTTCTTCTGTTTCTAATGTCAACATCATTGCATCTTTTTGGTTTTCTTCATTTTTTCCGTCCTTAGTTTTGGCGCCTTTGCTCGAAAAGCTAACATCTGTCCGCAATCGTTTAGGTTGGAAGAAGAAATCATCTTTATTCTCCAATTGTGATCTTTTTCTGGCGTTAGTCATCCGTAGTCTTTATAGATTTAGAAAAAGAGGAAAAGTTTCTTGTAGGTGAAGAAGGGAAAGAAAAAAAGCACAAGCAACACTAAAAAACTTTGTGAGAGGAGTTTTTAGTACCAATTACCGGATAGTTTCTGAAATGAGATATCTTGGAATATTTTTAATCTTTTTTTTTACATCACTTTTTGCGTCACAAATATGCATCTTTTGGGAACGTTCCTGTCAGATTCTTTGCCCCTCTAAAGGCAGTCTTTGTACGTGGATCAATTTTTTCACCCACAACTTTACATGAAAACAGAAATTTGTTTGTTCGCTTGTGATATGGTTTGCATAATAGCAAATGGTAAATTGAAATATTGATAAATACAAAAACAAACAAAGTGCAATTTTTATTTTTACAAAGAGGCAATATGTTGAAAGGCCCGTTCCCCTAAAAAAAAAACGCGAATATTTTAGCGCAATTAAACAAAATACTTTATTACATCTTTTTTTTAAGATTATTTGACTCCAAATCATACAACAAAATAACGAATTACAAGGACAAGACAAAAAAAAAAAAAAAAAGAGAAGAAAGCATGAAAACAAAAACAAAACAACAGCAACAAATATTCATGCGCCCGCTTTACTTATGTCGACATCTCCATACACAAACCCGCGAAGCTAATGTTTGAATTTAAGCATAAAGCAAACCAGACAGAGAAAACAAAGCAAAGCTACTTGTATTTATCTGCTTTTCAATAATAAAAAATAAAGCATACCGCCCCAACAAGTTTGCCATATAATAAGATTGGCACTTCGAAATTTTTGGGAGCATTGGCATCTCGTTTGACTCGACTGATGTCAAGAGTTTTGGTCGTCGGATTGTGCGGCTGAGCTTGCGAAGTGTCAAGCTTGCGATCACGTTCATGTTTTTTGTGTTTATTTTTATCAATTCGTTGCTGTTCTTCAATTCGTTTTTGAATAAGTCGCTCCTTTCTCTTTTCTTCTTTGTCCTGTCTTTCATTTTTTTTATCCTCTATTTCGTCATATTGCGAGTTATTATATTCGATTATCTTGCCAATTTGATCATAGCTGGATTTTTTATGTTCAATGTTATTTCCATTACTTGAATCGTATTTCTCTGGCACATTTATCAAAGTTAAGTTTCTCTTTTCGTTTTCAAAAATTGTCGCTTGCTGGTTTTTTTCAAATAATTGTTCTTTCATTTCGTCAATCCTCGCCAACAGTTTTATCGGAAACGCATTGAGTAGCGATATGGTTGCATAGCCAATGACCTGGGACGACTTGGAAGCATTGGTGAATTCCACAAACACGTGCGTATGCGACAAGTACTCGGGATCGGTAATATAAGGTTGCAAAATGCATTGAGTTTCCAATTCAATACCTGGCCAAGAAAACGCGTTAAAATGACTTTCAAACGATCCACCTACTATGTGTTCCTTTTTTTTTTTTTTAACTAATTGAATATTGAGCAGAAGTAAAGAAGATACAAACATATATATATATACATAAATATAAACACAGAAATACGAATGATAATATATCTACACATACAATATATATATATATATGTATATATGCATATATGTACATATATATATACATATATATATATATATATATTTATTCATTTATTTATTTGTTTATTGAAATCCTCTCCTTCTTCTTCTTCTCTCTGTTTTTCTCACAACTAATCACAAAACAGGTTTTTCAGTGTAATAATGATGAAAAGTCGCGTGCAATTCGTCGTGGATGCTCAACCCAGATACGCCCACAAAACTCGCTTTTAGGTCGACCAAATCGATACGTGTGCTTTCGATAATGATCTCATTGACAGTGTTGGGGTTGTCATCGCCAATCATTTGGAAGTGCGTGGCATTAGTGAAGTAGGGCATTCTGGGGACAAATGTGAACACACTCCAAACTGGCCGATGATCACTACCAAATGCGTTGGGTGCGTTTTTATACACATACTGCCTTAAATCGTACGTATCGTCCAACGAGGTATATAAAATACGATCACAATAGCTCGGTGCTTGCTCACGTTTATTACTGATAACATTCTCGTCGCGTTCCCATCGATACGTGGGTGCAAAATCGATCATCCCTTCTTTGAACCCGTCAAATACTTGTTTCTTTTGCATTTGAAACGCCAATTGATCGTATTGCACAATGTCAATCCATTTCTCTTTTTTGATTAAATCGCACACTTTGTCAAATTCCTTTCCGACGCGGTAGTTCATATCGCCAAAGAATATTACGTGATGGAATTGATGCAGTACATCTAAGCCAGGCCTCCCCACCGAAAGCATTTTGATAATGCGAAACACATCTTTGGCCCGCTTTTCGTACATTTCTGCACGGGCCGCCAAATGGCAGCAGATGAAGCAAAAACTTGTTTCTTGGAATTGAAATGATATCACCGCCGCACCTTTGTTTCCAATCATATTGCCTTTTCCTATGAAACATATCACATTGAAGGCGTTTCCATTGCAAAGAAAGAGTGATGAACACATATAATGTTATCAAGCGTACAAATAAAGTGACCTGTGGCAACTTCTTGATTTTGCAAATGTGAAATCTTTGCGACATGAGCTCGATGGACGATGACGATGCAACCAATCTGTAGGATCCACGATCGATGGAAGATGACATAGTCCTTGTGTCCACGATCAATGTGTTTTAACAGGGAGTGCTCCCAACGCTGTCGAGTATTGGTTGAACACTCTTGTAGACCAATGACATACATATCATGGGGCTGCACATCGGCAGAGGGGAACCATTGTTCCAAATTTGACATCTTTGGTTCACTCGCTGCCACATTCCAAGATCCCACCATAAGGGATAATCTCGCTGCACTCATGCGTGTGGACTTGTGAGTTGTGCTGTACACTTGGTTGCTTTGGTCCGATGCGATAGTTCGTAGAGACGACAATCTCTCTTTTTTTGTAATATGTGTGTGTGTGTGTGTGTGTGTGCACATTTGATATGTATTTTTTTTTTTCAATAAACAAAAGCGAACAAATATACCAAGAGGAGAAATTTCAGTTTTGGTTTCTCTGCCTTCAGTTGGTAAAGCCGAAACAGTATCTCTCTCACTCGTTCGTCCGCCTCTAGGCAACGCACTGATCAATCGCCCAACAAATTCTTCTCTCGCACGTGGGGATATAAATTCATACCAATAGTCTCGTATTTTCACGCTCGCTGCAATGGTATAATTCATGGTCATATGCAATTGATTGGGATTGGAATAGGATTTTTCCAGCTGTCTTCCATTTTCACCCATCATTATATACACAAACAATATACATTTTATTTGCATGCAATGTATACACATACACACAAATACATGCATGTAAGATAAAAACAACGTACCAATACGACGTCACTAAATTGATAATCTTTAAGATGTTCTCCCACAGTTTTCATACGAATAATGTGGTTTTTTAAGTCCAAGTAGATGACTCGTCTGTGCTGTTTCCATGTATATTTTTTATCGGCACTGGCCCCTTTGCTCGGGGACGTTCGAATCAGTCGAAGCACAGGATAACGAAATAGATCGGGATTGCTATTGGATTCGAAATCGAAAAATGGATCGTGTTGAGGACCGGTGAAGCTTTGATATAAAGGATTATGTTCAATTGTTGCGGGTGCGGTATCACCGTCCTCGTGATCATCATTGTCCTGGCCATTGTGATTGTCGGTGTCATGGTCATTCGCATTATCATTGGATTTGTCCTGTGTTTCATTGGCATCGTCGTACGATTGATGTTTGGTCTTTGCCATTTCCAAATCGTGTTGTTGTTGCAGCAACACCTTTGAATTCAAAAAGCGAACTTGCTCGATAAAATACCACAAGTCGTTGTTCGATTGAAATTTGATTTTCATGGGTTTGATTTTGGAAGTGAACACCAGCTCGACAGTGACGTGATTGACGAGTTCAATGGTCGCAATCATTTTCACCGATATTTCGTTTGTGCATTTGCGCTTTTCTCCGAACAAACGTACCACCTTTTCGATCAAATGCACAATCATCGTCCGCGTTTTCAATTGACCCCAGCTCGTATATTGGATCAAATATACCACTTGCGTGCTTGCAACACCGGTGTACTCACTCCCATCTTGCATTGCCAGCGAGGTGTCCAATGTGATGCTCTGCATTGTGGATATGGCATCACCTCCATTTACTGGAGTAATCGGTGATGCTTCGCTCTCCGAAAGGGGCGATGCGAGCGCGTCCTCGGGCAGAGATTGAACATGGTGGTGTTGCTGTTTGTCCCATTTCGATGTATCGTTGTCATTTCGCTTATTTAATAAGTTTAGTTTTTCTTGAAATTTTGCAACCGCGCCAACAGTTTTTTGAAATCTTCACGAGTTTGCAAGGTTTCAAACGTCAAATGGTAGTCACGATTGTCGTAAAATTCCAACTCAATTATGTAGAATACAAATATATATGTATATATATATATTTATCCATGTTTAAAAAAAAAAAAAAAAAAATACAAAACTCTCAATTGCGTGTCAGGTTGTTTGGGATGGTATACATCTTCAAAAGAACAGATACTACTGACCAAATGCTCTTTATGTGTTTTTCCTGATTTATCTTTAACACGTAACACTTGCATAGAAATGTCCAAGATGAGCGTTCTCGGCTGATCTCTCGCCCATTTGTCTTTTTTTTTGACAACAAATTCATACAAGGTTTTTGCGTTTGCTCCAAATTCTTCTTCAATCCATTCTTTTTTTGCATACACATGTCCTCGATAAGGGCCAATGGGCCTCCTTTTGCTACCACCCGTCGTCGTGGATCGGTGCTTGCTATTCTTTGAACTTGCACCCACTTTGGCCAGGTCCGAGCTCGTCGCACTATTGCTGCGTGTCAGACGTCGTCTATTTGTTGTTGTGGTTGTTGCTGTTGGTGTTGTTGGCGTTGTCGGTGTTGTTGGTGCCGTGGTGGTTGTTGCTACTTCCCTCATTTCTGTCGAGTGTCGTTTGATTGACACGTGACTATCATCTTGAACATGGGGTGTACCAGTCTGTCGATTGACTTTTCTTTTCTCTTTCGAGCGTCCGTGTTTCAATGGCACATATTCCACAAAGTCCTGTCGTTCGCCTCTTTTCTTTTCATTGTTATTGTTAATGTCATTGTCATTGTCGTCGAGGTCATTTGCGTCTGCAGCCTCTCCTGTCTTTGTTTTGTAATGCACGTTGGAGGATGGTGTTTCATTACATACACACATATCCATGCACGCATATGTACAAAGCACTCGTTCGACACCAAACTGATAAAGACAACGAGGAATCGCTGTCGGCGTAGTCATCATCGTCAAACAGATATCGAAACAAATACTCTTCTTGCTCGGATTGCGAAGGCACAAATGGCAATTTGGCGTCCAATCGCAGTTGACGTCCCTTGTCCTTATCTTTGAGTTCTCTTTTCTTGGAATATCTCGCTCCATCGACTTTGTGCTTGTTGCTTTTCTGATCGTTTGGCTGTAGATGCAAGTGCAGTGCACTGGGGAACATGAACACATTTTTCGAATTGGGACGATAGTCATAGTCGCACTTACGCTTCCAACGTTGGGTCCGTGGCAAGATCTCTGGGTTTGATTTTTCACGACGAAGATTGCGCAGACGATTGTTTTTATTCGTTTTGTAGCGTGCCTTCCACAGTTCCTTTTATGTTTATATTTATATGTATGTTTATATGTATGTTTATATGTATGTTTATATG
>ASPP01011827.1:0-13859 GCA_000512085.1 Reticulomyxa filosa
ACAACGTATGTCATACGATTCATGCCCGTCACGCAGTAGCAGTTACATGGAAGAGTGCGTGAAAAGCAGTAATAAGATGGCGGTGCGGTGTTGCCTGAATAAGAATGTGGGATGTATTGGTAACGACACATTGATGACATTGACAGCAAGCGAGAACTGGTGCAAAAAGAACCACGCCCACTTGTGTACCATAGCAGAATTGAACAGTGGCATGTGTTGTCATCAAACAAATGGACAAGTGTGGTCCAATGATACCTGTCAAGGTATTTGTATATGTACAATATATAAATATATATGTATATATACATTTATAAACATATGCATGTATGTGAAAAAGAAAAGGGTATGAAGCGGTCATTAAAAAAAAAAAAAAAAAAAAAATGTGTTTTGAAACAGCGAAAACAGTGTATTGTTCGGAGACGAGAAGCGAAGGCAAAGGACAAACAGCAAACGAGATAACAATCGGACAGTACGCGAATGACTATCGATTGAAAGAAGTGAGGGTGTATGTGTACTTAGAGACCGACGACAAAGGGGAGAAGTCGATCTACTTAAAGAAAGGAGGTCAGACGGTGATATTAGCGCAGGACTATACGGACACGGACGAAGTGACATATGGCCTTGAGTTTGCTGACGACAGTAAGTACACGCAAGTAGTTTCAAATATATCGGGCGATAGCAACTTTGAGTACATGCCAGTGCAGTCGTTGTCGCAATTGAACAATGGCTCCACCTCTGGCCATTATCAACTGTCGGTAGTGTCCACCGATTCGTTGTCGTCCATCGTCGTGAATCAATGGTGTGTGGAGGTCGTCTATCAGCGTCTTTTGCACATGATCACGACGTATTTCATTGACATGCCCAACACAGCCTCGCCAGAGCCGCCCCTTGATCCCACGCTCCATCAATGCTCGCCTTACAGCAATGTCGTGTACAACGCTACCAGTCAGGACATTGTCAACTCTACACATGTGTCTGCAGATTCGTTAGAGCGGGTCGCGTGTACCCACTGGTTCGATCAAGGCGGGGCTTTACAAGCGTGCATTGCACATATCAGTTTTGCACTTTTTTTTTTTAAATTTAGACCCTTTCATACTATATATACATATATAAAAATATACATATATATATGTATATATATATATATATATATAATGTTAATGTGGTTTATACAGATGCGTCCGAATATAATTCGGGCACACAAGAGTATTATCATATTTGCCAGTTTGTGATAATTGGGTCCAATGCGAGTGACATTGATGGATGTGTTAATTGGAACGACAAAACCACCACTGTCGTCAACATGTCGCAAATGACGAACGGTGAGACGCGCTTGGTGCCCGGCGAGATTCGATGGACGTCGTCGTTTTATATGCAAATGCCACAGTTTTGTCCGTCTTCGGTTTGCGCGAATCAAAGCCAGTTCATTTGCATCGACTACATCATGCAGGATACACTCTTGTGGGCACTCGACTCGGCGTCTTTGTCCGTTTATGGTATTGAGTGGAACGCTCAGGTGAGGTTGCTTACAAATATTTGTATTTTTTGCATGTCTATTAAAAAAAAAAAAAAGGGGGAACACATTGAAACATTATGCAATGGTGAACAACATAGATAAATCAAACCTTTTGGGCTTTGGAGAGCAGTGGAGATGGCTTTGCTCAAATGTCGATGTTGGGTGACACCTGGATGTTGCTTGAACGTGGACAGGAAGTACTTCACTTTGTCGAGAGGTCTTCAGATGTACCTGTGATCAACATTAGTCTAACGTTAAGCAAAGGGGGGGGGGGGAAGGAGGGAGAAACAAAAAAAAAGGGAGGGGGGGAAGAAAACAAAACAAAAACAAAAAAAAACATTGATTTACAACATTTAAATTTTTTTTTTTTTTTTAAAAAAAAAAAAAAGAGATGTGACAATAGCCGGAGTGATATCAAATGGTGTCAATCAAACGATGCTTCGAATGGAAGCGTCGTCGATCGAGAATGTGTTACTGAGACGATTGGCGGTGGAAGGGTATGGAGGACGCGTATTGTTTGGGAAGTCGATCCCGGTGTTTGAGGTCGATAATTGTGAGGTGAATTTGATTACTACTTCGCAATTGACCTCAGCGGTGCTGTTTGAAGCACACGGCGTCAGATCTCTTTCTATTGCCAACTCCTCGTTCGAAGATATCCAAAATACCCAAGGCAGCTGCAACATCTTCTCCGTCTCCATGGCACGACCGCTGTTCATCCATGTTCGAAATACTACCTTTGACACCATCCGCGGAGACATCTTCACCATTGTTGTCGATCTGTTGCCACAATACGTTACCGTCCAAGACGTGTCTTTTACAAATATCCAAGGTTAAATTGTACACTAATTTATTCTTTTTTTAAAAAATATGACGATTAATCTATTTATATACATATTACATGTATATGTATATACTTTTTTTTTTGACAAAGTATGATTTTTTTTTTTAAAATTGTTTGTTGTTGTTGTTGTTGTAAACGGAGGAGGACAGGCGCGACGATGCAATTGACGACGAACCACTCTTTGGCTGGACTCAACGACGTGTCCAACTCATTCAAGATGTCCATCGCCAATTGCTTGTTCGAACGATTATCCGAGTCAGTGCTAAGCATTGCCATTCCCTCGCAAATGTCGATCGTCGACACCTCGTTTCGACACTGCACAAACGTGACGCTCTTGTGCGCTCATTGCGTGCAATTCAAAGCGCAGTCCGTCGTTTTCGCTGACATTAGCCAACCCAAAGATTTGCTTGTCCTCAATTCTAATCTTCTACTTCATAACCTCACTACTGGTTTGTCTTCTTCCATCTTTTTGTTTTTTTTTTTTGTTGTTTTTGGTATGATAGAGCAAAAAGGATAAGGAGGGAGAGGAGAGAGGGGGAAAAAAAAAAATTTTGTATATTGAAATGGATTTGCATATATATAGAACTCACAAATGTAACATTTTCAAACGTCGAATGCACATGGCATTATTTGATCTCAAGCCAAAATTCTTCGATGTTCATATTGAACGATATCTATTTAATTGGAACAATCAACCCCCTTTTCACGATTTCTTCCAAGTTCTCTTCGATTCGCTCCCTCACTTTGATTAACAACACTTTCGACTCAATGCTGTACGCATCCCCAAATTATGCACCTGTTTTTAATGTTTACGTCGCCAATTTTTCTTCTTCTCAAGGTACATCATTCTTAATACAAAATAATGTTTTTTTATGTACGTTTTTATATACGTATATTCATTCCCTCCCTGACAACTGCCAAGGGGAAATCTTTACAAAACAAGTAATAAATAATAAACACTAAATAATAAAGGGGCAAAAAATGGATTAGAAATTGATGGTGTGGTAATAAGCAGTTCGACAAGAGATATTTCGGTGGAATTGATCCACATTGACTACAATAGCGAGGGACCAACATCAATATCGAATGTTCAAGTCAATGGATGGAATGGACCACTCTTTCACATTTTCACCAGCGCCAAAGTTCCGGGACAAATAGTTCTTCACAATGTTAATGTTCGTAATCATCACAACTCGGATATTAACCACAGTTCTGTATATACATGTACATACATATGTATACGTATATGTATACGTATATGTACATGTACTAGTATTGGGAAAATTGCAAAAGCTATGAATATTTGTGTTGTGGGATTCGTGTTTAGGTTGTGTGTTATGTTTGGATGGTCAAGAATATTATGGCGCCATCACGCCAACGGTGAAGATCTCCAACTGCGTGTTTGCCCAACTCTCCGATAGTATCGCGATTAACATTGCACTACCTAGCGCTTATTCGACCGTGTGGATCCAAGATTTTTCTCTCCAGCATTCAATCAACACTGTGGTATTTATTCAGGCAAGGTATATTAATGTGCAGTCTGCCATGTTTGCCCACAGTCAGCAATCCGACGACACCCTGGCATTGGCATTACTCGATCTATCCATCGTTTTGGATTTGTATGATCAAAGCAACCACTTAGGTATGGAATATATACATATACATATACATACATATATATGTACATATATATGTATATAAATGTTTATGTCCAATATATATATGATGTGCATCGGCAAGAATACAAATAAATACACCACAATGATGACGACAGAGGGAGTGATAATGCACAATGTGACTATTTACAATAATACATATCATTCGGGCGTATTGCAGTCCAAAGGCGAGTTTGACCGAGGTACTTGGAATTTGTCTCGGTGCAATTTTGAAAACAATTACGGGGGAATGTTTATCAGTGATGGCACTCGCGCATCGATTGAGCACTCCAAAATCATTGGTTTTAATCCATTGTTTAGTTCCATCTTATCTTTTGTTTGTTTTTATATACACATATATATATGTATATGTATATGTATACTATAAAAGATAATAATTAATAATAATAAACAAAAAAAAAAAAAAGATCCGATTCATTGGGCTTCAATGTGTTAATCGACGAAGTAGCGACTGTTGTGTTCGACAGCTGTGTGTTTGAAAACAACAACGGCGACCATTATGGTGGAGGTGCATTGCGTGTAGATAACGTGAAGCACTCGTTGACGATAACCCAAACCGTATTTATGAACAACAATGCGTACATGGGAGGTGCGATTATGAGCATCCACACACCGGTGGTGGCGTTGTCGAGCTGCATCTTCTACAACAATAGTGCGTCGCAAGACGGCGGTGCTGTCTATTTTGACTACCCACCTCTGTCCTCCAGCGACTCCGCTGACGTTCACGTGTCCGCTTTCAACACGTCCTTTATTCTCAATGTCGCTGGTTTCAAAGGTGGAGCTATTCATTCCAGTCTGGGCGTATTACAGCTCGAAAAATGTCTATTATCTGATAATAGTGGAGAATTTGGTATGTTTTATTATTATTATTATTATTATTATTATTATTGATATTGTCCACCATCTTCCATGCTCATTACTTTTATTATTATTATTTTTTTTGTCTTGTGTGTTGTTTGTTGACGAACAAAAATGCCGACTGCAGGCGGGGCCGTTAGTTTGAACGGAGAAAATGCAATTGAAATGAAAAATTGCCAAGTGATGAGAAATCTTGCACTACTGGGAGGCGCTATTGCGGAATCCGAGGGCAACAGTCATTTCAAATATTTAAACAACACACAATTCTTGCAAAACGCCGCCGTATTAGATGGTGGGGTCCTGTTCCTCACATCTCCCAATTGGGTCATTTTCAACTCGACTTTTTACAATAACACTGCCTACGATAGCGGAGGTTGCCAATACACACACACATAATATATACATATATGTATATATGTGTGTATATGTTTACATTGTATCTTCATTTTCAATTCTTTCGATTCTTTGACATCAGTCAGTAGATACATTTAAAATAAAATAAAAAAAAAAAACATATACATATATGTATACAAATACAGGCGTGCTGTACACTGAAACCTCACCTTCCATTTCTTTGCAGTCATCCACGTTCGAACACAACACTGCCTTTGTAGATGGTGGGTGTTTCGCTCTTCGAGGGTTAGCTTTTTGTGTTGATGTTTTTTGTGTGTATGTGGTGTTAGCTACGTTCATTCAAATATATATATATATATATATGGAGTGTGTGTGTGTAAATGTATGTATTGATATGGAATGCTCTGCAAATGGAAAAACAAGGGTCGCGGAGCGTGGCAACTTGGTTGCAACCATTGACAGTTTGTTTTTTTTGTTGTTGTTGTTTATTTGTTTGTTTATTTTGTTTCAGGTTATTTACAAAAAACACAAAAAACACAAAAAAAGATTGCAATTTTTCAAGGAATAGCGCAGCAGAATATGGAGGCACAGGGGCAGTGGTATGTTATTTTTCCTTTTTTTTTGAATATATGATGTATTATTATTAGACGTATACGTACTATTTTTTTTTATTTATTTTTATTTTTTTTTTTAAAAAGACGGATTTTACAGTATTGATAAGCAAGTCAATGTTTGATGGAGATTGCGAAGAAGACATGAATAAGAAGAGTGTATTGTGTGCTCAACAAGGCGGTCTGTTGGCAATAGACACGGCAGACATGCAGAGCGTGAGCAAAGTGTCATTGGCGACAGTGCACATGCGAAGAGGGACGAGTGAGGTTGGCGGAGCGTTCCTGATTCGACACAATGTGAATAGCACGTTGGAGTTGTATTTGAAAGAGGTGACATTTGAGAAAAACAATGCAACGCAGTTGACACAAAGTTCGGACATGGGTTTATTCCAAAGTTTCGAAGGTGGGTTGAATGTGATATTCAGTAACTTGAGTGACGACATTAAAGCGATATCTTGGCCAACGCGCGTCCAATTCGAAGTGGCCGACACAACCACTTGTCCTAATTGTCCCATGTTTGCTCGGCTCCAAGCCTTTGACTATTTCAATCACTCATACACTCCGATTGAGTACTGCGACGTTAGCGGGGCCTGCTCCTTCATACAACTGCAGTTGAAATGCGTTACCAACTACACTGATACCGCGTGTCCCACCGATCAGCAATTCCCTCGCGGTCACTTTATCAATGGCGCTGGCAATATCTCCTTTGTCGCAACACCAGTTTTTATTTTTATTTTTGTTTGCATATCGATTCTGTCTCAGTACAATATATATATACACATATACATATATAAATAAAAGGGGAAATTAGGAGAGAGTGTGACGGTGTCATTGGAATGCATGAATAATTTAGTCGGATCGATATGTCCATTGTCCGAGTCATTACACTCGACGGAGAACAATCTGCAAGTGCCATTCGTGGATTGCTCCAGCGACCTCCGCAGCAAAGAGTACGTGAGTAGCATGAGCAAGTGGTTCACTTGCGACCAACCCAACTTCCCCAACTACGACGTCACCAAGACCATTGGCAACAATCCCCCCATCATTTCCGCCATTGTTCTTATCGTCGTCGCCTTGTTTTTGGTTTTGGTCTTGGGAATATTGCACAACTCGGGACAGCTCGTTTACTGCGAGTTTTGTCGAATGCGTAAAGTGGAAGGAACTTATGTACGTTGGATGTTTTTTTTTAAAAAATATATACATATATATATATATATATATATAAAGTAATAATAATGATCACCATCACAGCACATTATATGATACCATACAATACGATATAATAATAGCCTGCGGCGTTGTTGCACTATTTCATACGAATGACAAATTTATTGACAGGTACATAACTCTTAAACAAACAAGTAGTTCAGTTTGTAGCAAAAGAACATATAATTGTGTGCCTGTTTGTATTGTTGTTATTATTGTTGGGGGGGGGGGGGGGAATTGGGACTTTAAAAGATATAAATTTGTGCCAAACGTTTTGGCGTTGCTACTCGTATTTAAAAGACGGAGGCATTGGTGGATCGAAAGAGGTATGGCTGGCGTTGTCGATATTGGTCACCGTGTTTATTGTACTGCCGTGGACAGCCAATGTGTTTTATGCACTCCGCATCAAGCGACATACGCATGCATTTATGCCCTACAACAAACACAGCCGAACCATGTATCAATCCAAAGGCTCCCTCTTTATGCTGCTGGTCGCTTGCTGTGGGGATTTGTACGTGACATTGTCGACCATGAACTGCCGTCTGTTCGGACTGCATGCATTTTATTTGGGATTGACGTTGCCCGAGTTGCGAGAATTTGCCTGGTTCAAAGTGATTACCACGACTGTACTTGAGAACATGATGCAAGTAGTATTGCAATTGGTTGCGCTTTTTTACACGGAACAAAACACAGCGACGGATGTGGATGGGAGCATCTACCTGGCCATGATTTTAAGTTTGATGTCCATGCTCGCCATGATTCTCACTTTTTGGCTTCGAAAGAACGACTTGGTGGTCAAATACTCGTTCGAATTAACTCTGGATCTAAACATGGCCTCCATCACCAATTCAAAGAAACGACAATTGTTGGTGGATCACATCCGCAGGTACTCTGGCAGATTCGAAACAATCGCGGAGACATTGGCCAATGGCTTTGAACATTTGCACCGAAAGCAAATTTTAATTGGAAACATTATCGTCACTCAACATGTCCTTCATGTCTATGGAAACATTCTACTCCCTGATCAACATCCACAATGGGCTCCCGGCGGAGGGTCTGCCATTGACTCTTATGTTCTTGTTCCTGATCAAGAAAATGACTCTAACATCCCTAATTTACGTGGCAACAGGTTTGGTTTTGTTTGAGTGAGAGAGAGAGAGAGAGAGACAAAGGGGGAGGGAGGGGGGAAGTGGAAATAAAAACCAAAAAAAAAAAAAAAAAAAACCGAAAATAAATAAAAATAAAAATAGTTCATATAAAAGCGTTAATGTAAGTGCCATGTGCAAGGAGCTTCTCATGCACGGATTTGAGTTGAATGCAAGATATGGAGCTCTTTTGAACTCCAACAAACTCTTGTTCAATGCTGAGTTCAAAATCTTTGAGTCCAACTACAGTGTGCGTTCTCCTCCAATTTCTGGTGGGTTCTTAACTGCTATAACTGGTGGTAAGGATCCATCTGTTTCGGTGGAGTTGTCTGATGTTCCGGAACAGGAGGCAAGTGTGACCGCCTCTGGTTTGGAAGTTTTCTATGATGAATTGAAGAACATATACAGAAGATAAGGAACATTTCCTGATATGTTCAAAATAATGATTAACAATATATTCACAAACACATACCAAAAAAAATACAAAAAGAAGTCTATTTCTAAAGGGGATGGAGAACGTCAATTCGTTCTTTTGTGTCGCCGTTTGAATTGAGAATTTCTTTTCACTTTTTTTTAATATTACAATTTCTTACTAAACGGCACGGTTTTTTCGTCAATCCTCTTATAATCTTAGATTTTGAGGGTAATCATTTTTTTTGTTTTTTAATCTTTGCTGCGCTACTTCATTGTTTGCTTTTTATATTATAGGAGTGTATTGCAAATAAAAAAAATCAAAGCTATCCCATTATTGGTACACTTGTAAGGTGTTGAACGGTACAATAATGTTCATAAAAGTTTTCTACGACTCAATATGCACTCTGTTTTAATAAAATTGCTCTTTGCAACTGTAAATGTTGTTAAAATCTGTTGATGTGTTTTTTGAAGTGGTTAAACTTTGCGAGATGCAGAATTTCAAAGTTGTTGAATTGAGACCTTAAAAAAAAGAGTAGTTTTGGGTGAATTATTTATGATTCTTATACAATTCTTCAAAAGGTTAAAGCAAATCAAAACAAACAAATAATAACTGCAAAATATTTTCTAATAAAAATATATTGCTATAATCAAATAAAACAAAAAGATAATTAAAGTGAAGATATTCAGTTGGAATAATTTGGAAAAATGCAATAAAAAAACAAAACTTCCTATTACTTCTTCAATATGTTTTTTTGTTAATAGAAATTTCAAATAAGTGTTTTACAACCTCTAAAATGTAAATTAAATATTTTTTAACATTAACTGCTTTTGCTTTTCTGGCATGGTGTAAACAAATCGAAAGTTTTAGAAAAGGTACATCAAAATTCTCAAAAGATTATTGGGAGAATTGAATACGATCCACATTTTCATCAATTATCAACTACGACCTCATCATAGTGATGGAAGAGCAAGGCAGTGAAGCCGGGAACGTCTCAAAGAATTTGAAGCGTCCTTTGTCTGAAATCGAGACTGACGACGAAGAAGGTTTGTCACCCGAAAAGAAAAAGCGAAAAGTCGAAAAAAGTGAGCCGTCCCAAGCTACCACAGAAAGTGTACACGCTGATGTGGCTGGTGAGGTATTGTCAACAATTGAAGCAAATTCATCAAGCCTCAAACATGTAAAATCAAGTGATGATCTCCAAGACACAAATTTGTGAGTTTATCTGTAATATTTTTTGTATTATCTTCTCAAAAGCAAAACAGTTAAAAAAAAAAAAGAGCTGGATCTGCACCTGGAGCGGAGGCATCATCGTCCAGGCCATCTCAGCAGCAAGATCGTTCAAAGACAAAACGAACACAGGTATCACAGTACACAACACAAGAGGAATGGCAAATACCGTTATGGCAACCAGTATATTCACAAGCTTATGTGCCCCCTGCCTTTGTGATACAGCCACCAATTCAACCCCTGTTTGGTAATCCTCCGTTTCTCTCTCAACTGCCATTACAACCTCAAGTTCCCTTTCCAACGGCAACAGTTCTACCGCAACAATATTCTCAGCGCTATTCGCAGCAATACCCTCAACAATATCCTCAACTCTATCATCAATACCTTCAGCAAATCCCTCAGCAGATCCCTCAGCCGGTCCCTCAGCAAATCCCTCAACAGGTCCCCCAACAAATCTTTCAACAGGTCCCTCAGCAAATCCTTCAACAGGTCCCTCAGCAAATCCCTCAACAAGTGCAATACTCTCAGCCTATTCCTGTTGCGCATGTTCCTCCACAATCCCATGTCGAGCAAGAACGACCAAAAAAACCTGTTTCCAGACATACTATCATCATGCAAGAACTTCGACGTCAGACAAGCTGTTGCTGTTGCTGTAGCTACCTCACTGTGCTCAGTTTCTCGATCAGAAAATTTTTTTGTTTTTGTCCGAGTCAGACAAACACATACTTTGGATGCCTCTTTTTTGTTTTGTTTGTGACTGGACTTTTAGGACTGCTGCTAGTATTGGAAATATTCATTCATCTTGTGGCTTTATCCACCTGTTTGTTCTTTGAACAGTACTGGCATTTTATACTGTGGCTCGCTTCATTTTACTACGGCTTTAAAGCTGCATATTGGTTGGAAGAAAAATATTTGGTCACGTATTCCACGTTTATGATGGGATGGTCAATTTTTTATATGCTATTGGCAAGGCAAATGCCTTCACTTTTTTTGGTTGTCATCAAACAGCGATACATTTATTCTGTCTTGCAAAATATAATTGGTGTTGTTCAAAAGGGTTAATGAGGCAGGATCCAAACGTTGAAAAAGCAGAGTAAAATTTTTTTTAAAAAAGACGGAAATTTTCATTGTCATTAATTATTCGCATTTTTGAAGGAATATACATTTCAAAAGCTATTATTTTTTAAAAAATTTGTTTGCTTTCAATCAGTGCACTTCTTGTTCTCGTTGTTTGGGTTTATCTCGTTAGAAATTGTATTTCAAGTCAAAAAAAAAACAGTTGGCCCATAAATTTGAAAAATCACTCAAAAAGGTAATGTTAAAACCAATTGCTTTCGTAATGTGGGCCACTTCTCATTTGACACACTTTGTTTGGAATTCCCTCATCTGCTACTAATTTTTGCAATTCATGCACTCTCATGTCACTCAAAGATAATAGGTTGCCTCTCTTCAGCCCATTGTCTTCTTCTCCGTGGTTATCCAAATACGGACTGTTGAATATCGCAGCTGCATGTTCGTACATTAATACTACACTGGACATTTGTAACCACAAAAACATTCCTTTTCCTCGGCCACAAGATTTGGAATGAACGGTTAGTCCTCCTTTCCCACTTACACGACAGCAATCAATGCACAGGAACTCTCCGCAGAAAAGGCATATCGCACTTCGGACTGGAGTTTTTCCGCCTGAGCATTTCTCTTTGTAAGCTCTCTATTAACAAGCAAAGTAAAGTAAAGTAAAGCAAAACAAGCAATATATACATACATATGTATATATACTATGTATCACCGAACTTTAAAGATGGGATCAAACAAACGAGGCAAAGTTGCCAAAGATACAGGACGAATGGAATCAATACCGTGTATCCTTAGGATGTATTTGCGCTCATTTGGAGTGAAATGTTCGAAATAGTTTTTCGTCCAAAACTTTGAGATTGGTAAAAACCTTTGATTTCCGCCGGTCAATTCTTGTGGAGATTTTTCATTTTCACTGAAAACGTGGCCAACATATTCTTCAAGTGTTGGCAAGCATAATCTCGCGCAAATATCATCGCACTCAATCAGGACATCTTCCGGCTCGTACATAGTGTCAGTTTTTGTATCCGACGAAGACGATTGGACATTTTCCGAAAGAGTGCAGGTCCACAACAATTTGGAATCCAATTCCGTTAGTCCACAGGAATACAATAAGATATAACATTTTCGCAAGAATGGCAATACATGGAAGGATAAATGTTGAACCACTTCTTGCAGTTTGTTTCCATTGCCACTTTCTAATATCTTTTGCATCATGACAAGCCATTCCGATGGTGTCTGCTTTGCACATTGCTCAAGGTCAATCTTTTCAGTGACCGCGACATGTGAAATGGTCACTTGCAAGATTTTCCACACATAGCAACTCAGCAACAAGTGATAAATGTCATTAACGACGAACAAGTTTTGTTCCAACGGAGGGATATCCACTTCCATCGACTGCACCGACGACTGTTCTACCACGTCACTGCTGGTAGAGCGTATGGAAGACAAGCTGGTCGAAGTCAGTTCCGCTTTCTTTTTTTCGGTCATTGAAAACGCGTGTGGATGCGTCAATAGCCCTCTTACCACTACATTGAATGGTTCTTGGGTATGCACAATGTTTTTATAATTGGTGATATCGGTTTTCTTTTTCCCATTACATATATACACACATACATATATGTATACACAAATAAATATATGTGCAGAGTTAAACATATAATATTTTGGTTGTTTCTCTCAATTAAAGCAATAAAGAAACGATATATAAACAGAAAGACGTATACATATATGTATATATAAAAGTAATTGGAGAACTGTTTCTTTCATTTCTTCCGATTCACGTGCTTGAGAGATGACTTCACTCTAAAGTAGGAAACAAAAAGCAAGAACAATGGAGATACAACATCCTCCCTCTCTCCCTCCCTCCCCCCCCCCTTCAAGTAAAAATTTGTTTTTATAAGTAGACATACCACCCTCGATTTGATCCCTCCCAAAGACCAAGAAGACCATCTGTTGGCATCTATTGGTTGGCTTTCTGATGCTTCGTTACTGGCGGCTTGGACCGACGAGGGACCAAACAGTGCTTCCAAAACAGTCCAGCTATTCTGATACAGATCATCCATTCCAGGATTGGAAAATAAGACTTGTTTCGTGTGCGCCTGCTTTTGCAGGGAATACACCGCAAACAACCGCCAGATATTGGAAATGATGGTATTGTTCAATTGCAGCGTCCTCGGCAGTTTGTCTTGGATTTCTTTGCGACTGTAGTTGCGGAAACGTGTTTCCAAAGAGCTGATATTGTAAGCCAGTATATTGCATAACAGCGACGGCAACAGGCGATCTTGCACTTGTTGCGGAGTACTTTTCAATTCTTTCCATCCAAAGTGCTGTGCGTCTATGTTCTTTTCGTTCGTATAAAATGATATATTCTTGATACGGGAAAAGCATTCTTTTATTACGGCTTCGTGTCTTTGCGTTATGTATTTCGACAACTGTGCCATTACTTGTTTGTTTTCTTTTTTATCGACCATGTGCACTTCATTTATTAATTATTTAATCATTTTTATTTTTTTTTATTTTTTATTTTTTTATTTTTTTTTTTTTGGGGGGGGGGGTAATAAGTTTAATGAAACAAGTTTTAGTTTTGGTAAAATGTTTTGAATATTCACAACACAGAATAAAGAAATTGTATACATATTTTCTTCCACCAACCGTCTTGAGAGCCATCTTTATTGCCGTCATTGATGGCTTCAGTCACGAGTTGGTGCTGACTTCTAATTGTTTCTGGAACACTGAAGAATGAAGACTTTGCTGGTAATAGCATTCCCATTTGCCCATACACGTGCAATGGCTTGTCGGACAGTCGCGAGTTGCGATGAACCGATTCCATTGGGATTAACAAGTTCGACAATGTCTGGTCGATTCGATTCAATTCAATTCAATTCAATCCAAAAAAAAAAAAAAAAAAAAAAAAAAAAAAAAAAAGGGAAAAA
>ASPP01011855.1:0-18060 GCA_000512085.1 Reticulomyxa filosa
AAAAAAAAAAAAATTTGTGAAAGGTGTCGGAAATGGCAGAAAAAGTAAACGAATACAAAAACAGAGACCAAAAACTGCGTAAGCTTTCAATGCATTCGAAATATGAAATCCCGGCATGGATAAAAGAACAAGACGAACATCTGCAACTTTTGTCTCGCAATGACGATCTTTCAAAAATGGAACATTCCAATTGTCAACCAATCGTATTACAGAAACAGGTTCCAAACTGGTCCGAAATCGCGTGGCAACCCGCGATTCGATTTGATTGGGATAACACATGGCTGACATGGACTGAGCGCCCCATTCAAGTCAAAATTGCAAAATATCCCTTTGGACAAGGTTCACTTCGCGCTTCTTATTATTGTCTTATCAATGATTCAAAAGTTAATCTTTGTATTTTTTACACAAGTAAACCACTTTATTACAACAGTACAATTGTCTCGTCAAACAAAACGGTATATTGTGGATACAGATAAAGCATGACAGCGAAGTGGCAGACAAGGATCAGTTGATACAGTTTTAACACATATGCTAAAGATCACTGTCAAATACTGTGTTATTTTGTGTATCCACTCATTTTTACTTATTTATTGGACAGATATGTATTTACGCATACTACACGTACGCAAATTTAAAAATCAAACTAAACAAACAAAGTGGACAGACAGCAACAATGAAAGAAAAAGAGAAAGGCAAGCGAAACCAAATACGACACGAGTCACTATTGAAACCCACATCATTTCCCAATGGCGCAAATGCGCATGGTCAATTTATCAGCCACAGTTTGGGTTCGGAATCGAACTTGGACGATTTTTTCGAAACAGATGAAATCGAGAATGAGAACGAGAAAGGGAAAGAAACTGGAAAGGGACAAGAAAAAAAGACAAAGATGAAAATGAAAGCGAAAGCAAAGGAAAAAGATTTATATCATCAAAGCAAGTTATTGAAACAATTTTTAGGCATTGATTTTATGGACGAGTTGAAAGTCGCAAAAAAAAACATTGAAGAGAAAGAAAAAAGTGAGCGTCCGTGGTTTGATATAACCAGTTATTTCAATGACGTGAGAACGCAGAGTGAAGCACAACGATTTGCAGCGGAATATAACGGATACAATCCTCCGAAGAAAATCGCCTTTTTGGCGACAAGTGTAATACTGTTGCAAGATCAAACGCTGGATGTGAAAGATCGGTTTTATTGCGTGGAAGAATATTTGCACGGGAGTTATGTAAAGCATTTGGACAACCACGGTGGCGATGAACAACTGCGCAACACCCCCGCCGCATTTGCGCACTTCACGTATGAAGCCAGTAATAATCAATTGCTAGTGTGCGACATTCAAGGCGTGGGTGACTTGTACACCGATCCCCAGATTCATACCATTGATGGAAGGGGGTTTGGAAGAGGCAATTTGGGAATTGATGGAATGCTTCGCTTTTTGCGGACTCATCAGTGTAATGCCATTTGCCAACACTTAAAATTGCAGCCTTTTAATCCTCATCCTTTTGTCGATGGCACCATTCCTATCAAACGCAAAATGGATTTGGAACGCGTTCGTCCTATTGAACCTCCCTCACGTAATGCACTTTCTGCTAGCGCTTTGTTGCCAAGCTCCGTCGCCAATTCTTTCAAAAACACTTTGACTAGTACTGTATCTGAAACCAAGAGTACTGTTCTCACCACTACTATTGCCACTGCTTCCAATCTTGATCATGTCAATACTCCTCAGTACTCTTGTCCTCACCATTATTGCCTTCCTCCTTCTTCTAATCCTCATCTTGCTGCTTCCAAACATCCTGATGAGCGATTACTTCCTGTTCTTAATGATGCTCAAAAGTATCCTTTTTTTGTTGTCGTTGTTGTGTTCGTTCATTTTGTTTTATTTGTCATACTTCAAAATCTTTTTCAAGTACGTATACATAACATATGTTTGGTGTGTTCATTATCGCTATTTCCAAGCACGTTTTCTCTTTTTTTCTCCCATACACATATAGCACTAGTGATCCGCATGTATCGTCGACTGTTCCGTACAATCCGCTCACTCCACTGAAATTACAATCAAAACACAGCAAAAATTGCTGGGAATGCAATTGTATAGTGCTGTAGCTTTTTTTTTTCTACTTAAGCTAAGTTTGGTCGTTTTTTAAATCGTCATATATTTTGTGGTTTGTTTGTGTCTATATGCTTTATTTTTTGGGTTGTGTGTTTTTTTTGGCTTGCTAGAGACATTTTTTTTGTTTATTTTTTTTGTCAAGTTTGAGCCGACTTAAGTCATTTGTGATGAAGGATTAAAAAATGTTTTTCTTTAGTCTTTTTTTTCTTTTTTTTTAGTTTCCTTAATTTGATTTTAAGTTTGAAACATTGTGGTGATTGATTTGCTAAGGTAATCTCATTTTTTGTCACTTCATGAAAAATTTCATAGATTGCCTTTTTGCGTTATTGCTTTTTAAATTGTTTGACAAAAACCGCAAATATAGTTACAAAAATAAAAAATAATTGTTATTTTATAAAGATTGTGCTACTTTCCAATTGACAACTTTACTCGTCTTCTTAAACATAACTAACTATATTGTAAAAAAAGATCAATATTTTCTACTTCAGAAATATATCACCAGTTAATATTTGGGATTCTCACATTGATCAGTTAATAATGTTTTATTAAACTAAACAATAAACAAAACAACAGCTAAACAATTACGTAACAGTAGTTGTGTTTTTGTTTAGTTTTAAGTAAAATTTATTTTATTAGTACAAGTGACAATTACAAACATTTTACTAAATAGTGTAGGGCAAGTCCATGTTATACAATCTCAAATACTAATGGAACGGTAGGTTAAAAACCCTCTTCACAACACAACTCACTTTTGTGTTTTCTTTACTTGTTTTCCTTTCTTGTGTTGAGATTATTTTTGTTAATTTAATTTGCTTTTTGGAACTAAGTTCCTTTCGTATTACACTTAGTCGTCTCAATATTCCTACAATAGTGTCAATAAAACATAAACAGAATATAGTAATTTTACATATTGCAGGTAAGATGCAGTATCTTTTTCATTTTTCACAATTTTAAATTATGAAAAATTGAACTGCAATGAAATAATAGTAAATTTTAGAATATTATAAAAAATAAGTAATATCTTAAATATACATATCATTTACAATTGATTGCTAATGAAAAAATGTAATATTATTTATAAAATGATCATTTATATATTTGTAAATCAATTGTACTTAATTTACACTTTTTATAATACTTTTTTTTTTTGCTATAATGTTATAAAAACAATTTATTTACTTGAAAGTTTTTACACAAATATTATCAAAATTGTACCAAAAAATAACAAAGACCATGTTGATATTTTGTTTTCATTCATTTGCAAATACAATGACCAATAATGCTTCAAAGTGTTTTATTGTTCAAATATTTCTCATCATTTAAAGCAAGTCAATAAAAAGAATGTTACTAAAGTCGAATACTACATGAATTATGATGATTTTTTTACCTTTTCCTTCATCCAGTTACAGTAAACTGATTGAAACTTTCTTATAACGTATGCAATATCACAACATAAGAGTATAATACACTGAAATCAGCAAACATTGATCACGTCCTCAGTTTTTATTCAGTCAGATTGTCATATCTTCCAGCTATCGCTTCAAGACAGAGTAAACTTACAGTTTTTAGATCTTTATAGTTCAATAAAACAAAAAAGATATTTCTAATTTGAATGATTAACAACGACACATTATTTTAAAAGGAAAACTAGTATTGCAAACTTACAAGAGACGACTTAAGAAGAAATGTTTGTGCACTTATTTGCATAGAACGTGAATACTATCTTGAAGAAGGTTCGACTGCATTGTTCGTCAAACTTGTAAGCATTTAGAAATTTTAGTAGTTGATAATTTTGGAAAGTTACACAAAATAATATATAATATGTCTTGCATATGCAAGAGAATAAACAATGAATAGTAAAAGCATTGAACGCTGAAACGTCACATTGTCAAGAATGCAAAGAGTAAATTGTTGCTAGAATATGCTGATGATATTTGTATTATGATCATACCACTGATTTCTCAAGAATTATGCATAAGCCTAAATTTTATTATCTAACGTATTGCTTTTCCGCACTAAGTTAAAAATTTCATCATATCTGTAACAAAAACAGTAAAAATACACATGTACTAGTAAAAAAGTGATTAGTAAATTAAATCAGTATCAATTGATTATCAATATTTATTATGACAACAATTTAAAGAGCAATAAAAGAACACTTATGTTTCAATTATTATTTAGTCACAATTGTATTGCAGTGAATTTAAAACAACAATTGTTACGACTGTGAAATATCTTCAAATGAATACATTCAAAGCATATCACAATTTGACAAACAAAACGATCAAATGAATGATAATAAAAAACTACAATATTAATTGGCCTAAATAACAACAACATTTTATTTGCACTAATAAAATATAAAGTATTTTATGTGACATTACAGTACATGCTAACAAAATGACTTCCAAAAAGTGTCACTATATTTTGTTTATTTAGATTTATATTAGTTTTCAATATTTTTCACAGCAAGAAAAAAATAAAGTGAATTAAAGTAAATATTTTGGAAAAAGAGATTCAAAAAAATTATTGACGCGTGCGACACTTAGTGTATAAAACAAAATTATTGGTAAATTGCTCTTTTGTCAATACGTAACAAAAAACAATCCAAATTACTTCAATTGTTTTGTAAAAACTTAAAATAGTGTCAAGAAATATGATCAATTTACGCAGCAACATTAAAAAATAATTTTGTGAATGTTGTAAAAACTTTCAAGTAAATAAATTGTTTTTATAACATTATAGCAAAAAAAAAAAGTATTATAAAAAGTGTAAATTAAGTGCAATTGATTTACAATATATAAATGATCATTTTATAAATAACATAATATACATTTTTTCATTAACAATCTTGTCGTTCTATTATCTTGAAGTCCAAATTCAAAGCGTATCTCAATAATTTTGTAAAATGTCAGTATATTAGTTTTTTGATTAAACAGTAACTCTGTTATGTGTATAAATGTGCTTTGACTGTTTTATGTACATAAAATGAATTACAACACAATCACACTCTGGCTTCTCTTTCCTTTTAAAAAATTTGTGAAGTACTACACAATAAAACTATTTAAAGCTAGAAACATTAAATAAAGAAAAAATTTTAAATTAATTATGTATATCAAACAATATTGCCTTGGACTGGCCAAAAATGTTGATATCAAGGTTAAACCTTATTCAAACATTTGAAAAAGTGACTTTATTATGTTGAAAGTATCTATTTTGAAAAACTTATTATTAAAAACTTTTTGAGCACCAAACAAAAGAAAAATAAACAAATCACTCACATATATGTAAGAGCGCAGATGTTGTTTGTCAAGACGAAACAACGTTTGAAGGCGTTTTAGATTTCTATAGGACGTATGGTTTTCGGAACAAATATTTAGTTTTGAAAATACCATCACACAAGAATCAAAGGATTTAATCACTTTTGGGAATGTGATGCCAGTGTGGTGAAACACAAAGCATAAAAAAGTGATTCTTGCAGAGATACACACACACAAACAATGACAAAATCCGAGTCTGTTCCCTCTCTCGTATGACCCTTGCTTCCAAAAACAAATAACTATGTTTCAAAAAAAAAAAACAAAAAAAAAAACGTAAATAAAATAACATAAACAAAAAAAATTCGACATGCAGTCGTTTTTTTTAGTTTGTAAAACATAAACATACACAGTTCGAAATCTAAAAAAAAAGGAAAAAGAAGGTGTGAGAGAGTTGAGAATCGAGTCAAATGTTGTCATTTTTTATAAAAAGTTGATCACGATAGAATTAAATTCTTTGATCCATCCAATTTTTTTAATTCGGCATTTCCTCCACCAATGTTGAACAACCATTTGAATATTTTTTTTGGTCTTGTATTAATATATGTATATGTAATGTACAACAAATGGATATATTATTGTTTTAAAAATAAAAAATAAAAAACGAAGACGAAACATGTTCCCCTTTGATTTGCAACATAAAATGTGTGGACAAAGGTTGATGCACATGATCAACACCCCCAATGATATGGACAGTGGAGTGGTGATCACTTGACACTAGAGCACAATTAGTGACCATAAAAGGAAGTGAAAAGTCACAAAGACTCCATTTTCGTTCATTAATACTATAAACATAAATGGTTTTGGTACAATGATTGGGCGTGCTTGCTAGGCCACGTCCTCCCAAAATGAAAAGATATTGGTTTACTTTAATGCACATATATCCATAACAAGATTTCAAATGACTGCAAAGTGGCAATGGGTGAAACGTGAATTCTTGTGTGTTTTCATTGAACGATACCAACACACTCCTGTCTTCGCGAATGAGTATAAATTCATTTTCGTCACTGGGCACCAGACAATGATACGGTGGCGCGTGGCTGACCGTAAACCCCAATGGAAGTCGATATGCTTTCATATTGCTTAAATAGTCGAATGTGTCCAAATTCAGCACATCAATATCGTTATGACGTGTAATGAACAACAATTTTTTTTTAGAGCCGCTTACAATTGCACGCGCTCCGAATAGATTGTGTTCTTCTTTCTTTCCAATGCACATATTGCCTGGCAATGGTCTCCATTCATTCACAATCGCTCCGACACTACCACCTTGTTGGGAACACACGGATAGATTGTCATTCCATACACTTTGGTAGTTCATCAACAAACTATGGTAAGGTATTCGATTCATACGCCCTCCAAATGACAAGAGTGTCGTTCCTTTCATCGTCAAGTCGTTCACTTCGTATGACACTACTATGTGAGCCGACAATATTGTCTCGTTTGGATATGAACATATCCATTTATATTGCTGCTTTGGAATATTGTATGAATAGCAGTTGTTGTTGTTGCAACCCCCACAAATTAGCAATTCTTCACCTATACACAAACTTTGACCAAACGACAGCGTCGTGGGGAGATGAGGCAAGTCGTGGAGAGAAAAGGTCAATTGTGGAGGTCGAGTGGATTTTTTCTCCACAATCGGCACTTGGCATGGTCCTTTGCCTTCTTGTTTACCTTCTGAAGCGACGTTTTGTCCCATTAGAGATAGCGAAAGGGGGTAAAACAAAAACACGGAAAGGAAATTTCTTGAGACGGTGGGACGAAAAGTAACAAAATAATGACTCAGCTTTTGGCCTAAACGCTACAATTACAAGAAAAGTAGAAATATTCCGCTAAACAATTATCATTCACGCAATCATTTGCAGCCTTTAAGAACATTCCAAGGCGAGAGCCAAAAACCAAATCCAACACTCAGTATTGTGTGACACGCCAATTAAATTTGTACAACTTAGATAGATTACAAGTAAACAAATCTTTTTTCAATTGTATTTTGTTCAGTCACAACTTTGGAACACCAAAAGAAAAAGAGCAAGCGACAAAGAAACAATTTGACAAAAAAAAAAAAATGCACAAGTCCTGCTTTAAACTTGCAAAATAAATTTTGTCAGCTTACAAAAAAAAAAAAATAATAATATGAAAAACTGAACACCCTCAAGACTTTGTAAAAAAAGTTGACATTCTATGGGAAATGGTTTGTTTGTTTGAGGACGTAATCGTGTTACGTACCAACGGTGTAGTGCCCATGGGTTTTTTATATTGCGATACGCCTCTTCGTCTCTCCGCATTTGCCGGATTTATCATGTTTAATATCTTTTTTTTTTTAAAAACAATATGAAAGTGATGAAAAAAAAAAGTAACAACAAAGATAAAGTATGTTAACTCCATCGGTCATTGATGATGCTTCTGTTTTTTCGTCGAGCACTTCAAGCAAGGGTTTCTTGACAGGAGTGTCTGGAACAGCTTCGACTTGTTTTTCTGCAGTTTTGTTTTTCATTTCTTGTTTTTCTCGCTCGTCTGCGGCTTGTAGGATCGTGGCGACGGCTGTCTTTCCTTTTCTTTTGTGCAAAATTCCACCGAGTTCGTCTTGATCGGATTTTTTCGATTGCAACTTTGACTTTGTTTTCTTCTTTTTTCCAGGCTTGTTTTGGCCTTTTCGTTCTTTGTTTCTTTGTTTTTCTTCATCTTTCTCTTTTTGAGTGACTGCCTCTTGTGCTTTCTATTTTTTACATATACAATATATACGTATACATATATATGTACATACACGCATATAAGTATACAATATCCTCCTCCCCTTATTTTTTAGACGATTTGCGCAAAAACAGAAGCAATGCAAAGTATGCATGTGATAGAACAAAAGAGAAAAAGATCCAAACTATAAACAATAGTCGAAATTCATTCAATAATTTGAAAAATTCCATTTGTATGTCATTGCCTTGATTCAAGAATTCACTGTATTTTATATGAATATTGAAACAACATAATACGCATACATATCAATTAGATATATATCTACGTACATGTATATACATATCATACGTTGTATAACGCATTAAAAAAAATTGATCACACAACAAAACGTAACGCCAATTTGACACAATCGCTTTTTACTTTTTCGTATCGACTTTTCAGTTGGTGATACTCTGTTTCGCTCGACTTTAAAAAGTGTGACATGACATCACTGAACAAATTTCGGCGGTCGGTTTGATCAACTTTGGAGTCGATTCGTTTTTTGATGGCGTGCAAATTGGAGCCAATTTTACCGACATCCACCGTCAATTGTGACACGTCCACACGTGAAGCCTCGCCCAAAATTTCAAAGTCGTCCACGAATTTGAGAGCGCTTTTATCGTTTTTGTTTAAAATAATGACCAAGTATTCCATCAAAGACATCGTGTTATCGACTGTTTTTGCACCGGCCAACTATTTTATCATGACGTGAGTTACTCCAAAAAAAAATATTTCAAAAAAACAATGTCACAAAGCACATTATAATACGTATTTTATTATACGCAATCAAAACTTGTTTGAGTGAAGACAGTTTGAATCCGTATGCTTGCCCCTTTTTTGTTCCACCATTCATATAATTGCCAGCTTCCAAAATATATCGTAACACTTCACGAAAAGCCTTGCTGTTTCTGTTAATTGTTATTATTATAACAATTTTTATAATTATAATTGTTATTGTTATTGTTATGTCCATTATTAACAAAACTTGACATTGTCATGCGCTTTTCGCAAGAGCATGATAAGTTGGTTTTGGTGTTCGGTCAATTCGGGGAAACGCAGTTTGAATTCCCACAATTGCAATCTCTCCGGGACGTTGGGAATTTTGGACAAAGCCAAGAAAAATTGCTCACTGTTTCCCAGTTGGGTGAAGTCCCCTTCGTAACCCGTGATCGTGTCCACCTCCTCTGGAGTTGGCACATAAGATATTAAGCGGGATATCTTGTCCACATTCAATGTGCTCTCGTCCATACTCAAAATGGCATCACAGATTCGCTGATGTGAAAGTTTAATTCGCGACAACCCAATGTCGACATTATACGCTCGTTTCGAATCTAACAAATGAACAGTCTGTGATATATACATGTATGTATATACATAATAGGTATGTATCATATACATACATATATATTGTATATGTATATACGATACACAACATAGACATGTACGCACAAGCACATATATACATACACATAATGTACATATACATATATAAATATCCTCTACTAAACATCATCCTTTTCTTTTTTGGCAATTCTATAGAGGAAGGTACATTGGGTTTAATATCCGGCGCTTGAAACAAATTTTCAAGTTCTTGCATGCTCACCGGATTGCGATAGCTGTCCAATTCTTCCCAAATGGTGCCTTTGACCTCTTTGGGATTGATTTTGGTCCAGTGCAATTGGCGCATCTTCACCGTGGGTGTAATGACTGGCTTGGGTTTCATGTCAGCAGGGATTTCCTCTATTGAATTTTTTCGTGCTGCTGCTGTTGCCGTCTTTTTATTATTATCGCCGTCTGCTTTTGGCTTTGTCAACTGTTGCAAAAACGACTTGCCATCTTTGGGCGATGTCGGTGTCGCTGTCGTCGCAGATGCAGTCGACACACCACCCTGTTGGTACTGATTCAACAGCTGCGGATCCAATCCTTTGTCTCGCATCTTGTTTTCCACCGTCGCTCGAGGAACACCCACTTTGAGTTGTTTTAGGAAGGGGACCAGTTCCGGAGGGACCGGTTTGGCCTCCTTGTCGCTGGGCGGATTGCTATTGCTATTACTATTGCTATTGCTGTCACTATTACTGCTACTGTTTGTATTGGCAGGGGCCGCACTTGCATTCTTCAAATAGTCATGAAGCAGTTGTGGGTCAAGTTTTTGTGCTTTCATTTTGTTTTCGATCGAAGCCATTGACACCCCAATTTTCTTCATCTTCAAAAAGGGTTTCAATTCTGCAGGTTCCTCTACGGCTGTTGCACCAGCAGAGGTATTGTTACTATTCGCATTACCGGCTTCACCCGACGCTAAAAGATAAAGACAAACATATTTGTATATGTGTATATGTATGTAAAACACACATGAACGACATAAAAAAAACTTGTAAATGTTTGAATACCTTTTTTCGAATCTTGAGTGATTTCTTTTTCGTCGCTTCCTTTTTGTCCTTGCACCGACTCAAGCTCTTTTTCCTCGGGCAGAGTATCGGACTTGCCTTTGTTTTTGCCGAAAATGGCACCGAGACTCTGGAGACCCATGGAAAAATTGGAGGTGGAGCGATTGTCGGCAGCGCTGTCTCTTCGCTTTTGAGAAATGAGTTGTTTGTTTTCGCCGATGAGTTCTTCGACGAGCAATTGATTTTTGCGAAGCAAGTTTTTGGAGTTGCTCAATTCGGCTTCGAGCAAGTCGATTTTACGTCGATACTTTTCGCTGTTGTTATCAATAAACGCCGCGTCTTCGTCGTAGCGTCCGAGCAGAATTTTCAGTTCTTCAAATGAAGGGAATGTGATCGGATCGGATTCGAGCAAGCGAATTTGTTCTTCCAATTTCTCGTGATTAATACTTTTCATTTCTTCGTCTGCTGTTGGCGTCGCTGTCGCTGTTGCTGTCGCTGTTGCTGTCGCTGTTGCTATTGCTGTTGTTGTTGTTTCTGTTGATGTTGTTTCTGTTGATGTTGTTGGTGTTGTGACTTCTGTTGTTGTTGTTGTTGTTGTCGTTGTTGTTATTGTTGCTGTTGCTGTTGCTGTTGCTGCTGCTGCTGCTGCTGCTGCCTGTTTATGTTTCAGCTTCTCTTGCAACGTCTTTTTAATTTGATTCCTTCGCATCGGCGCAGTGGCGTAAGCGAGCACCTTTTCCAGTGTCGACCAAACGTGAGCACCATTGCTTGGGATTGTGGTGAGACATTGCAGAATATGCGTAAACTCGGTAATGTACCCATCACTGACTGCATGCGAGTCCAGCCAACCGAACAGATCTTGCGGCGAACTCAAATCGACTTTGCCCAGTGTCGACTCGCGCATGTCAATGCTCTCCACACTTCGATACAACTCCAATTGCTCCTCCATCTTAGTGATCAAGGGATCTTCTTCCAACTCGTTTGGGGTATAGCGAATCGTCATGTCGTCGATGTGGTCTTCAATTCGACTTAGGATATCCTCGATCCCAAGTGCCTCCAGCTCCTTTCGATGGTTCACACGATCTTCCAATGGGAATGAGTTCAATATTGCATTCAGCAAACCAATCGAATACAATTGGAATTCAAATGATCCAGTGGATTCTCCTCCACCTCCACTTCCTCTTCGTCTATCCTCATCGTCATCACCATCGCCATTGCCATTGCCATTGTCATTGCCGTCATCATTGTCCATGTCATTATCGTCATCATCATCATCATCATCATCATCATCATCATCATTCTCTGATCCAAATCGATCCTGCGACATTGGTGGTGACATAGCCGTTTTGTCCTTTCGAGCCGTCGACGTGGGACTGATCTGCTTGGGCTTGCGCTTGGCCCGCTTCTCGTCTCCGGGATCGTTGGTGATCGAATTCCTTTGCGACGCCTTCGGACTGGCCACCATCGGAAGCAGAGGTTGAATGAAGGGTACCCAAATGCTGGACAAATGCTTTTCATTCGCATATTGATTCAACGACCCTATCACTTTGTCAAACCCTATTTCATCGTACCAACACACTGCAGACAGCAGTTTGATTATCAGCAGTCGCACCTCGATATCTTCGTTGTCCAACTTGTTATTTCATTTGTAAGTGTTATATACACATAAGTTGTATATATGTTATATATGTATACAACTTATGTGCATATACATATCAATGAACAAAGAGGTACAAAACACCATATCAATAATTGATTGCAACGCGTAATCATGTTTGACAATGACATCCAAGCCGATTCTCTCATTGTTGTTGCGCTTGTCAATTATTGCTCGAAAGCAGCGCAAGAATTCCACTTCGTATTCCGTCACGCCTTTAAATTTTGGCATCGATTGGATCAGTAGTGTTAGGCCCTTTGTACGTTTATTGTTAATATCTCTTTTTTTTTTTTTGGTGGAGTCATGTCCAATCGGTTAAACAAAAAAAATACATGTACACACTTGTTCGGTGATAAATTCCTGGAGCCATTTGACATCCTCATTGACAAGTCGATCCCCGACGTCGACCAGTATTTCCGTGGTGATGTTCTCAGGCACTCGCAGTTGCTTGATCCAATAGCCCACGCGGTGGACGTTGTCCGGACTTTGGGTTCTCGTCGCTGTCTCCACGGGCATCGACGAAGTCTCCACCGACGCGTTCATTTTCTCCGACTGATTCACCACAATCTCCATCTTCTGTTGTGACGTCATCGTCTCGAGCATTTCTTGTCTTCGCTGTGGCGGAATTCCCAGCCCTCGCAACACCTCTGCACACGCTTTGTCCCTGTCATCAATAGACCAAACCACTTTGTCCCCAAATTTGTTTCCTCCAATCAGTTTTCACTTGAGTTTTGTGTTCATAAGATATATAAATAGATACACATATATGTTTATATATATATATGTATATTATATGTATATATTCATTTGCTTATTTAACAGTTCCTCGGGTCTAATGTCCCATTCTTCTACAACGTCCCTTTTTTTTTTTTTTGTTGATTGGCTTTCTTATCAAAAACATGTATTCAAACATACAATAAATAGGATGTAATTAACATGTTCTCTGATTCCGAAACTAACAGAGATTCCCTTTACGTATATTGTCGTATGCAATCAGTAGTCGCGTTTTGATACCAAAAAAAAATAAGAGCGAGAGAGGAAAAAAAAAGAACACATGCGTGTACATCTACCTTTGACTTAATACGACTGCTTTCATACATTCTTTCAGATCCTCACTGTTTTCAAGTGATAATCTATATATTTCCCCTCGATCTTTAATTATCAATACATACGGGTGCTTGGGCTCTTCTTCTGCTGATATTGTCACTCGACGCAATGGAATACTCTCTTTTGGTTTCGTGTGGTTTTTAAATTGAGACTCGTTGAGGTGGATGTACAAGTACCCGTTACTGACCACAGCGAAACGCAATTCATATCGACTAAAAAACCAAGTACTGGATTTTTTGTATTGACATACAAAACCGACCCAGTTCTCCATTTTTTAGTTTTTTATTACTATGCTTTTCTATTGCTACTTATTGCCTTAAAAAAAGTTCCTGTTAATTTTAACGTTCTTCCCCTTTCGTGCGACGGGTGTTGAATTTTTGCAGTCAAGCACTTACAATACATGCGCAAAAAAGATAACTCTCTCCTTCTAGAAGATGTATAAGTGGTCAAAATCATTCTTTTCTCATAGCTTTTTGCAAGTAGTTACAATAAGATAATTTGTATTCTTTTTTTCTCCTTTGAAAGAAAAAAGCTTTTGTAACGTTTGCAGAACAAATGAAACAATATAATTTGCAACAGAAAAAAATGATTCCAAACATATTCAAGAATTGTATCGCATAACCTTTTGAAAAAAAAGGGTATATGTGCATGTGATCATTTGCTATGATAGAACTCTTCAAACCAAAAAACTAAGACAAGTATGTACACTGCAAACATAAATAATTTGATGAAAGAGCGGGATCGTTTGAAAAAAAGACGTTTAAATGCGGTATCTTTCACATCGAGCCAGTCATCCGTCCATTGTGGCACAAACTCACGAACCGCAATCATGCTGGATGTCCATTCATCGATTCCAAACACAAATACGTATGCCAATAAATTGAGGATGATGTCAATAAACCCTTGAGCGTCACGTAGGGTATTTCTGGTGCTGTAGATAAGAGAAAAGAAATAGGCCCATGAACCGATCACGCTAAATAATATTTCCCACAATTTAATGGCACCCGCCCAGCTCTGCCAACCTGTACTAATATATCAATATTTGTCATTTACGGTCCGTTGAAGTATATTACATGTATGCGTACATACAGTATACGTGTAGACATCATAATGTATAATACACAAATTTACATTTTATGTGACGTGGTCATGACCTCCTTTTTTTCCAAAATAAAAAAATAAATAAATAAATAAAATACATTTTCAAATCATCACGATTTGGCAAGTTTATCAATTCTTTTAACGGCCTTCGAGCTTCATCATACACGAAAATAAAGCCAGCACCAAGCACTGCGGGCATTAAAAATGCCAACACTTCTAATGATTTTTCTGAAATATCGCTCCCTCCAGATGAATTGTGTCGGCCTTTGTGAATCAATAGTCCGCATAACAGGCCTACACTACACAGCTGAGCAATCATTGCTATTATCATCCAAGCAACCACTCGAAACTGATCTATTGTACGCATACCTTGCCATCGCGCACTGTTGTAATATAATAATATAAATGTGTTGTAAATATTGGATTGTAATGTCAATACGATGCTTCCTTCTTGTTGTGTTTCTTCTTTTTTCACGGTTGCCTTTCCCTTCGACCCTTGCAGACGAGCTTTTAGCTGTTCTAATTCCGTCTCTAACTGTGAAATACGATCTGGAGTAATGGATACAACCTTTTGAGATGCATTTATCTGTTGTTCAAGATGTGCTGTGGTCATTATTCGAAGGTTTGCTCAAGGGATTTCCCCTTGACGGTTTCCACAACGAGGGAATTACTTTTGTTATTTGTTATTGAAGTGAGACACAGCTTAGAATTCATTTCATTGATATTTTTGACAAAATATTGCAGTATCGCATCAATGTTTTAAAAGTGGCGCTTAAATATTTTTTTGAGGGACTAAAAAAAATTGAGAAAAAAAAATGGCCGAAACATTAGAACAAATACTTGAAAAATTGAATAACCTTCACACAGTTGAAGATGTATTCAAGCTGCTGTCTCAACAAGATTCGGGAAAATTGCGCACTCTCTTGGACTTTTTGTCACAACTTTGGCAAAAATCGTCGTCTATAGACAAGGCGACATTGGCACAAGTAATACTCCTGCTGCAACAATTGTACTCTAATTCTTCGCACAGATCCAAGAACGTAGACAAGAGTTCTTCAACCAACACTTCATTCTTTCAAAGATTTCTCACCGCTGAACTTATTATTATTGGCACGGTGTTCATATTTGCTCCATCGTTGGTGTTAAAATATGTCGAGCCATATAGCCATTTTGGGGACGATGAATCCGCTCGTCGCTATTTGCGAATTGCTGGTACCGTGTGTGTGGTTTTGGGAGCTTACCATGCAAATGGGCAAAATAGTCAGCAATCCGTAAGTCGAGAAAGTGTATGGCGGCTGGTGCTCGCTCTCTTGTGTTTCTATTTGATGAAAAAAGAATGGACCGATAGAGGTTTTAGTATTCACTCAATTGCTGAAACTATAACTTCGCTGTTTGACAGCAAGAAACCTGACGATATTTCTCCTAAATCTGTTATTCCTGACATCAGTCAAAAAAACGATTCCAAATTGTAAACAAAACAAAAAATTGTTATGATGTTATTCTTTTTCAAAAATTTTTCTTTTTAATTACGCTTATGCACGTCCAGCACATACGAGGCTCAAGTGATAAACCAAAAAACGGTTTTTATTTATTACGAGGACAACAATTTCAACACAAATTCCATTTAAAATTAAAAAATTTTGATCCTTGAAAGCAATAAAAACAATTTAAGTTGCAATGAAAAAATACAATACTCAAAATAAATGAACATTTTGTAATAATGTTTAAAAAAATTATGTTTAAATGTTTGTTTTTCATGAGAAAATCGATCATCTTTATAAGGTTGCATTTCAAATTTCAGTTTTTCTCCAACATGCTGTAACATTTTAATGGAATAGATTTCTTTCGTTCGGGCAGCATACAAATACTTCTTGTGTGATAGTGGTTGTGTTGGTGATTATGGAAGTAGTAATGAAATATGTTATGATTATTTAATTTGAATGCTGTATATGTGAATAGATCAACTATATCCACATATGCTTCTTCATCAGTTTTTTCATGTTAGTAACAAGAATCGTTTGATTTTTCGTGCGTTGGAGGTATATGGTATGAAAGTCAGTATTTTCCCTGATATATTTTTATCATTGTTGAATTTCGAGTCAATATATTCATATTTACCAAATCTATTTGTTTCTTATCAAGATTAAGCAAATTTTATTCGTGATAATGGTACTTTGATATTAACTTGATAGTAGTAAAGTAATACTGCATACCAAAATGCAAACTTATTTTTTTTTATGAGCGTAAAACTACATATTATTTAATTAATATTTACTGCATGTATACGTACTATTTTTTTTAAAAGATAAACTTAATTTATTTGCTTTAGTTGTGGTTTATTTGTTCATATCTTATTATAAATTACAACTAACAAATGACAACATAAATAATGCAAATATTATATATCAAAGTACACATAAATTAATAATGCATGTGATGCTGTCCTTAAATTCTGCTTTTAGTCTCATGATAGAGTATTAAATACATTTGCAATATCAACATTTGGCTTGAGCCATATCTGGTGATAACTCCTTAATCTAATGCATTCAATCTAAGTCACTATTACTTTCTCATTAATCTCATTTTCTCTCGAATACAAGAAATGACATCAGAATGAATGCAGCAATTAAAAAGACACAGTGGTCTCTTTGTTTATTTTTATGAATATACCTATTTACCAATTTACTATATAACTGATGGCTTTAACACTTTTTTAATTTAAGTCAAAATTGCTTATGTCTTACAATATGTGTATGATGTTGTAAGCAGTGCATATTACAGATAGTACATTTGTTGTGTTATTTTCTTCTGAAAAGATAATAAGAATTTAGACAAAACATAAAGTAATGCAGAACAACTTGCCAAAAAAAGTCAGTTTGATCACAAAATGGTCAAAAAATAATATTGCACTTTAAAAACGAAAAGACCAAAAAGGCAAAGTTCTTTTGGAACGAGCCCCCTCGCCGGAACAGGTTCGATTGATAATCTCACTCCAACTTTTTCCAAAAGTTTAACTTTCTTGAATATATCAATTTTATTTATTGATAAACATTTGTTGAACCGCCTCGCACTATTTTAAGTAAAACAAAACAAACAAACAGAAGAATGAGCTTTTTTAGGAGAAGTATCCCACAACTTTTTCGGAACCAAATACGTAATGTGTCCTCAACAAGAACAACAAAACACGTGTTAAAAATAAGCGATCTATCGCAGAAAGAGTTGCGAGATGTATTGAAATTTGCGACAGTGATTAAAAAAAATCCAAAGGATTATGCAGCAAGTTTGAAGGACAAGACACTGTTGATGTTGTTTGAAAAGCCATCACTGCGAACGAGAGTGTCATTTGAAACTGGAATGACCCAAATGGGAGGACATGGAATATTTTATTCAATTGCGGACAGTCCTTTGGGACAAAAAGAAACCTTTGGAGACACTGGTCAAGTGTTAAGTCGATATTGCGACGTAGTAATGGCACGAGTAAAAAATAGAAGAGATGTGAGAGAATTGGCCAAACATAGTACTATCCCTGTCATTAATGCTTTAGGTTGGTCAAGCAAATATTTTTAAAAATTTTGTATACGTTTTTTTTTTTATAATGCACCTTTTTTTTTTTAAAAAAAAAATTGTTTACAAATTTTTTTTTTTTTTTTT
>ASPP01011871.1:0-13051 GCA_000512085.1 Reticulomyxa filosa
TTTTTTTTTTTTTTTTTTTTTGAACAATAAAAAAAGGTTCATCAAGTAGAAATGAAGATAAGCACACTGTTGGCGAAACATTGAACAATCAAAAAGCGCAAAACAAACGAAGACTGCAGTCCCTCATTAAGTTGCATATATGCATACATATGCACACACATGTATACATATATACATATAATATATTCACATAAATAGCAATGTGTTTTATTTCAAAAGGAGAACATGTATGTCGAAACAATAAAAGATTAGTCAATTAAAAAAAAAAAAAACACAGCACAAAAAAGAGCAAAGTGGGAAAGACAACAATTCCAACAAACGCTCCAACGCAATCTCCCACTAAGTCTCCATCGGGGATCCCATCAAGATATCCAACTCATCATCCAACCTATAATCCAACCTATAATCCAACTCGTCAGCCAACCAAGGTTCCCAGCATATCTCCCTCCACTCCTACTATATTTCCCACCATATATCCCACTATATCTCCTACCGTTAAGCCGACTCGAACCACACGTCCGACGACATTGTCTCCCACAACACTCCCGACGTCCAATCCGACCACACCGCCTTCGCAGACACCAACTCAGCCCCCCACAAAGACACCAACTCGGCTTCCGACGAAAGAGCCGACACGAGTTCCCACAAAGATGCCAACGCGACCGACAGGCATGCCGACGGCGAATCCAACGACGCGACGTCCTACGAAAAGTCCAACGCGACGTCCTACGAAAAGTCCAACGCGACATCCTACGAAAAGTCCAACGCAACATCCTACGAAAAGCCCGACACAACATCCTACAAAAAACCCAACGCGACATCCTACAAAAAGCCCAACGCGACGTCCTACGAAAAACCCGACGCGACGTCCTACAAAAAACCCGACGCGACGTCCTACGAAAAGTCCGACGCGACGTCCCACAAAAAGTCCGACGCAACATCCTACGAATAGTCCGACGCAATATCCTACGAATAACCCGACGCAATATCCTACGAATAGTCCGACGCAATATCCTACGAATAGTCCGACGCAACATCCTACGAAAAACCCAACGCCACGTCCTACGAAAAACCCGACGCAACGTCCCACGACTAAGCCGAGTAAACCTCCTACGACAAGAAAGCCGACGCTATATCCTACGAGCGCACCCAGTGTTTCTCCGACGCAATTTCCCAGCGCTGCGCCTACTGTCGTCCCTACGCTCAATCCTACGACCAATCCCACTGCGTATCCCTCGATGAATCCAACCTCATCTCCCACTAGGAAACCCACAATGCATCCTACCAGACGTCCCACGAAACCCCCTACCAAACGTCCCACGAAACGTCCCACCTTTTATCCTACCATGCAGCCCACCAGCTCTCCCACTTGCACTGTCATCACGAATGACTATCTGTGGGTTGGATATGTGCTTTGGAAGGGAACGAGGATTACGTATACTATCTCCACGGATGCCAACGGACAACTCGGACCTGTCTTGATCCTGTCCAATCCTCATCGCACGCGCAATAACACTTCTGGCTCACAGACTCTGTGGCTCCAAAGTACCAGCGATAGCAAACCGCATACGCTACCTTTGCCCACCGCTTGTCAGAGCAAACGCTTCACGACACCCTCGCCCACTCCGAGTCCCGATAAAAAGTCCTCGAATGGCTCTACCAATTGCGAAAATATTCCAAATCCCATTCGGATCACTTATATCTTATTGGTAGGGCTGTTTATCTTAGGCTTGTTTGGATGGGCTTTTGTGCGACGCTGGAATCGAGCTCGCCAAGAGGGTAGTCACATCACGGGACGTGACCATGCCAGCAATAGTCACGCCAAATTAACCACAAAGCAAAAGAAATATCTTCGCAACTCTGGCTATCGCAATGCCAGCGAGCGCTATTATCACAATCGCAATGATGCCGATGAAGAGCCCATTAATGCTAGCCGCTTCCCTGTCGCCTCCACTGCTGCTGCGGCCGCCGCCACTGGCACCGGCGGTGGTGGCGCTTCTGGCGCTGCTGCGAGGGACTATCCCAAGTCCAGACGTCGCGTGGCCAAACCCAGGAAACGCGATGATGTTTATGAAAAAATGGACGCTGAGGAAAACGACAGCAATGAGGAAGATCCTGAAGAAGTCGAATTAGAAGAGGAAATGATGGGAGAAGATGAGGAAGACGAAGAGGATGATGATCTTCATCCTCACGAAAAAGAACCGCTTCCTAATGAAGCCCTCACACAAAAATTAATCAATCGTGACAAATAGTTCTTTTTCATATAAAAAATTAATTGTGCCAAACAAAAAGTAATTTAATTTGTTTCACTTTCTTGCAAAAAAAAAAAAAAAAACCAAGTTTGTCTAAATTACATTTTGTGTGTTTGGTGACCACAAAAAAAAAATCTTTTGTTTTGGTTTTTTTTTCTGTCTGCTTATGTTTATTTCATAATTAATCTACGTTCTCTTGCTTTAAGAAAATTTTGTGAGATTTTTTACTTTTTCGTTTGCTTGTGTTTGTAATTTTCACCATGCATTATTATTTTTTTCTCTTTGTTTCCATCCCGGATAAATATACATTTGCAAAGCGCAATTAATTAGAACCCTTTTGAAAAAGAATTAGTTTTAGTTCTTGTCAAAGGAAGTTGTTTGCTTTTTTTCTTTGTGCTGTTTAATAACTAAAATAAAAACGACGCAACATTTATTGAGATTTGAGTTTAAATGTTTATTGTATTTTCCTCAAATCAAAAAAGAATGTCCAAAACAAAATTTATTGAAGAAAAGAGAAAAATACATCAGTTTCGTCACTTTGTTACACATTTTATCTGATTTGGCTAGTTTATCACAAAAGCATAAAAAATCAGCACAAAAAATAAAAAAAGGCAAACTAGCCTAAAGAATCTAAAAAAGTAATGTTGGAATAGGTTGCTTTCTTACAAGCTTTGCAATCTTGCTTAATATGTTTGGAAAAGAGTACCTTGGCTTTTTCGAGCCTGGAAAGAAAATCGCACTTATCATCAGTATTTTTTTGATTAGCGGATGGCTGTGATAATATCTCTTCAAAATCTTGCATTGAAATTAATCCGTAAGCCCGTTTGGGTATTTTTATGCCAAGTTTAGTGCTATTTTCTGTTTGTGCATTTGGCTTGGTTTTTTCTTCTTCAAATATATTTCCAAAAACAAGTTTATCAGTTTGATAAGCATCCAATAAATAAGTTCGTTTTCCTAAGATTTTGTCCAAGTTGTGTTTGTTGGGACATTGCTTGCAACAGATATTGATATCACCAAATAATTGCAAGAGTTTTCCTAACGTAAGAATACGATGATAGGCTTCAATATAGAATTTTTTGTTGGGATGGTTATTCCTTAGATATTTGTTTTCAAAAGCAGCCAAGTCAATATGTGACAATGGGATGCTTGGAATGTCATGCATTTGTTTTAAATAGCAATAAGAATTGAAAGAAACGGCGTAAGGTGATGTATCTAATGATTCAATTACCTTGTGTGGAATCGCCATTTGTTTAGTTCCATCCAAGCAATTCTGACAATAAGCACGTCCAGTATAGTTGCAAATTTGTGCAATGGTTGGAGATGTCAATATTTCACCACAAGCAAAGCATCTCGACATTTGTTCATTCCATATCGTTTTTATGTATTGCTCAACAGACAATCCTCTATTTTGTGGCTGTGCTTGCCCTTGTGCTTGCTCATACAATGAATACAAAATGACACCCGTTGTGGGCGCAACTTTATCATCATCGATCATACGTATCTCCCCTCTCATCACCATTAATTCCGTTTGCATTCGTTTCTTTATCTCTTTTTCTTGTTCTTTCTTAAGACGTTCTCTGTTGGAGTTTCCTTCTTGAAAGTATTCTTCGCTACAATAAATGTCCAAACAACTGTGCAATGAAAACATGTTGTTTTTTTTTATTCCATAACGACTCATGCTCGATTTCCTTTGCGAACTTGTGCCATTGCTTCCATTCATTTCTGTCCCTGCATCGAATTGGTGGTGGATTATCGTTTGAAACTCGGGGGACATTGCCCCTGAGTCTATCGGATCCGTCTCCATTGCAGACGTTGCTACCGCGACAGATGTCGTCGTTGCTGATGAGCCAGTATTGCCGTTTAACGATATAGTTTCCTTTTGATAACTATTGTCATTATCATTATCATTGCCGTTTTCATTACCATTGCTATGATTATTATTGCTATTATTGATTCCTTTCAAATTATCAGATTTGTTATTGTTGTTGTTATAGGCGCTATTACCACCATTTATTGTTCTCGAGAGAGTGTCTTCAGACTTGTTCTCCTTCTCCACAATCTCTGTTTTCATCACTTGCGCTTGCTTTCCAATATTTGTGCTGGCCTCGCTTTTTGTCTCTGTCAATCCATTTTTGCCATTTGAATCGGAAGATGGAGTGAATCCTTTTTCATTTCCCTTCGCTTTATCGTCCTGTTTATTCAATGGCGCTTGCACATTGCCCTTTGTTATGGGGTCTGTCTTATTCGCTGTTGCGTATTATGTTTGGTGTTTATGTGTAGCTAAGTTGAGTCAATAGAAGATCCTGATTATTCGTTTTAAAAAAAAAAAAAAAAAAAAAAAAAAGAGCGCAATTCAAATAGTGTTTTTAAGTAATTACAAAACAAAATGTTACCATTGTGAAGTGATGGAGTGGTTTCAATTGGAACAGTGTGAATATCAGTAACATTGTCCGAAGGCACAGATATGTTGCCGATTGTGTTGGCATTTGTAACTGTGCCAGAGGATAAGGTTTTGGTTGTTTCCTCATTTTTGTTGCTATTATTCATCTCGGTGTTACTTGTTTCCGTTTTAAGTTGTTCCGGGAGAACAGCACTAGAGTTGGTCTCATTGTTGTTCTCGGTAAGCTTCTCTGCGGTCACACCTTTCTTTTTTTTCTTTATTTTCTTTACTTTCTTAACTTTCTCCTTTTTTTTTTTTGCATTTTATGTACAAAAATGTTGTACTTGTGGCCCAGAGAGTCCATGCATTAAATATCAAACAAAACAAAACTTTGCAATACTCAACTTTAGTTTTTTCTTTGACTCTGCGTTGAGGCACCACTTTCAAATCAGGATCAACATGCAAGTGCTCATTTAGTTCATTGAACGTGGAGGAAAGAGCAGCGTTGGCATCGGCATTGGCATTGACATTGGCATTGACATTGACATTGACATCGGACAAAGTGTTATTGGAAGACGCTTCTGTTGTATACTTTCCTTTTCACTGAGCGCAGCAGTGCTGTTAACCTTTTCCATTGCCATAGTCAACGCGCTCTTTTCTGGGGTCTGTGCTCTAGTGTCTGCATGCAGAGGAGCGCTTAGAGTGACCGACGTCACTCCACTTTCCTTGCTCTCTGTGTCCACTTTCACACTCGATTCTGCATTCTTGCCATCTCCATTGGTCACATTCTTGTTTTTCTCTTCACTTTTGCTACTCTTATCAGCACTCTCATTTTTTTTGAGTTTATCTGACTTTTCGTCGGTACTCGGATTATTTTCAGCTTCATTATTAATGTTCTTGTTAATGTTATTGTTAATATTAGTATTGACATTATTATTATTATTATTGTTATTATTATTATTATTATTATTGCCGTTCTTATCCTCATTGCTATTTTTATTCTTATCTTCTTTTTCTTTTTTTGTTTCATTTGAATTTTTAGTGTCCTGTTTTTGCTCATTTTTCGTTGCGTGTTTGGTTTCGTTTATATTTTCCTCTTCGTCCTCGTCTTCCTCCTTGCCATCATTTTCGTTGTCCTCGTCATCCGCTGGCGTCCACAAGCGGGGGATGCTGTGCTTCACTCTGCAAATATCCATGTTATTTGCAAAGTAGTCGTAAAACTGATCATTTTGGAGGCGATCAGAATCATTGCAGCCAAAGGAAAATGTTAGGCCGTCCAATTTCTTTCACAAAACAAACATTAAAAAAAAAAAAGCACGACTCTCCTTATAAAAGACACGTATACATATACATATACATATACATATACATATACATATATATGTGTAATCCACATAGTATGAACTTTTTTTTTTAGTATTTAGATGTGTACATTGAAAAAGGTGTTTTTTTTTTAAAAAAATTAAAATAATAAAAAAATCCTCTTTCTATTCAAAGCAAAACTTGAATAAATTGTTTAAGCTGCGTTTTTTCATCACAACGCATAATGGCCCAATTGTCGTAACAAGATTCATTGACTTCTCCCAGCCTGCAAATATTGTTGACGAATATTTTTTCATTCAGTGAGTAGCGAATCCAAGTGCGAGCCTTGCCGTTATCTGTAAATCCACGCATTTTCGGGTCTTGGTTCAGTTTTTCCCACAAGTCTTGCACTGCTCCTGGTGTATGCGCTGCATTCGCTATCACTGTTGCTAACGTCGCCTTAGAAAACCACTTTTCTATTTTATTTTTTTTTTTTTTGTAAAATAAAAGGGGACACGCGTTCAAATATTTTTTTCAAACAATCAAACTAAAAAAAAAAATAATAGGATCATCTTGCGGAGAATTCTCAACTGTACATCCCAAAGGCCATACATTGCTCGATGCAAACTGTAAGTAGAAAACAGTACCAGTCTGTTTCATCTAATTTCACAGTAGCCGTTGGCTGTTCTTCTGTTTTCAATCGGCCCGGTTTGCTCTTTTTTTCTTTTTTCGTTGGATACTTGATCAATAGATCTTCCACTACTTGTTCCAGATGAGCCACAAGCGTAAAACGTTGACCTCTATATTTTTCATCTTCTGCACCAGATGGGGCATTCATTCGGCCTCTTGGCGGGAGGGGGAAAAGGGAAAGAAAAAAATTCACACTTCACGGCTTTTACGTTTGCATCATAAACTTCTTATTTTATCATTTTAGACAGTATTTTGAAAAAAATTTTTAGATTTTAGTGAAAAAATTTTTAAATTTTTTGTGTTACGCTCTTTCTCGCTTAATTGTTCAATACTGTTTTGTATGATGCTTAAAACCAAAAATTAGAACACAATGTCTAATTTTTTTTTTAGTGCTGTTAATTTGCATAAAAAAAAGGGAAAATTTCACAGTTTTGTTTAAGGACAAAAAAGTTTACTGTTCTTAACAGTTAACAAAAGAGGTTTTTGAAGAGAGAATAAAAAAGGAAATGGAAAAACAATAAGGTATGTAAAGACATTTACAAACTCTTTTTGTGTGAAACGAACAGCTAGCACAGCAAAAAAATCAACCAGCAGCCAAATAAATAATGAAAAATTCGACAAAATAAAGATACGACAGTTCACAATCCATAAATGTTGTCGATATAATAACATTTAACCAAAAATCTACAAAGTCTTGTAATTTTTTAAATATCGTTTTGGTAACGATCTTATATTTTAGATCTTTTTTGTTGTTCTAGTTTAACTTACAATCTTTAATCTATATTTTGTTTATTATAATTTTTTCTGTCTAACTTTGTTTTATTTAATTGATGTGAGATAAAGGCAAGTAAAAATACAAAGAATAAGTGTATATATACTTTTATGTTGATCATACAAAAAATATTACATTCCGCAAACTACTGTAGTTCATACAATAGATGCAGTTTGTGACAAAAAAATACAAAATTAAATAATTACGATTGTTGCAAATTCGTTTGATAGTTTTTCTAATTCAAATTAACACTGAACAATAAAAATAATCGATGTTTGGAAGTCCAAAGTAATATTTTAATTGAAATGATTTGACATACAGCTTTTGTTCCAGTGATTTTCAAAAAAGCAACAATAAAAAAAACAATTAAAAAGCGTCCCCTATTTGCAAAGTAGTTCATATTTAAAATAGTACAAAAATAAATGTTTTCAATCGCATATCAATCTCCGAAATTGAATTCGACCTTTTCCACCACCATAACATAATGTAAATTCTTTGTGTGATTTTTTGGTATTCATAGTATTCAATGGATGAAATTGAAGGCAAAATATTGAAATTTCGTTATTGATTTTATGTAATTGTTTGTCATTTCGAATATCCCAAAAACAGATACTTTTATCAACTGAACCAGAGCATATTATATTTCCACCAGCGACTCTGATATTGGAAATGTTGCTACTTATAAATGGCAAATATTCAACACAAGTTACCCTACTTCCATGTCCCTTGAATATTTTGTTTGCTTGTCCTGACCGAATATCCCATAATCGCACTGTTGCATCATCTGATCCAGAACATATAGCATTTCCACCACCATTAATTCCTATTCCGTATGGTTCGTATTTTACACTACGCACTGTACTTGTATTTCCTTTGAAAATAATTGATTCTTTGCCTGTTTCAACATCCCATAGACGGATTGTATTATCAGCTGACCCAGAACAGAGAGTATATCCAGTACCACCAATTATACCAGCACCAACATTTTTATTATTGGCACTTTGTAGTGGTGAAAATTCTACACACCAGACACCCAATGTATGTGCTTTGAAAACATTTAATGACTTGTGAGTTGCAGTATCCCATAAACAAATAGTATTGTCATCTGATCCAGAACATAAATATTGACCACCATTAAATGGTGAAAATTGAATACACCGAACGGCTCGATCGTGTCCATTGAGTGCTTGGACTTTGGTAGTTTCGAAATCCCAAAGACAAATAGTTTTATCACCAGATGCGAAACCAATAACCTTTTGATGATAATTATGATAATGATATGGCGAAAATTTCACACAGTACACAGATGCTGAATGTCCATCAAAAATTTTAAGCTGTTTTGCTGTGTTTGTATCCCATATTCGAACCGTTTTATCGCTTGATCCAGAACAAAGGAATCTACCCTCATCGAATATTGAATAATCAATACTTTCCACACATTTTTTGTGCCCACTGAAGGTTTTTTGTAGGCCGAAAGAATGTAGCATATTTAAAATAAAAGTGGAATACTCGCTTGAACCGGGTGTACTGGGTTCTTTTTTTTCGTCATTCATATTTTCAGCTTTTGTTTCCTTGGGACTGGTAGGTTTGTCTTGCTTCGGAATTTGTTCTTTGTTAGTGGAGCTACCCTCTCGAATTTGAGATAATTCTCTTTTAATCTTTTGTATCTCTTCTTCTTTCTCTAAGAGCTTTTTGTCTTTGAGTGTTATTTCCTCTTCCATTCTCTGAATTTCCCTATTTTTTAACAGGAGCATCTTATTTAATGCTTCAGAATCAAGTCGTAGTCTCTCAATTTCTCTCTGACATTTTTTATTTTCACCAAATCAAAATAATCCAAACACAAGCAATTCTTTTATTATTTTTTAGTTATAACTTTGTTTCTTTTGTTTATTTGTTTGTTAATTGTATTAAAAATAATCATAATAAAATCATCAAATTTACGGTTTGCTTGATCTCATTTTGATGACATCGACTGAGATCCTGTCGAATCTCGTTATTGTGAGCCAACACCAGATTTAAATGTTTATTCATTTGTGATTGCAAATGTTGCTCCAAATTGAAATCGAAAAATATATCATCGCACCCAAACATTTTAAATTTGCATTCCAAAGGTTTCAATGGACATGACTTTTCTAAATGTGCTCTCATTTCTTTTATATATTCTTTAAAAGTACAACAATTTGTCGTTTCTGTGATCATTGTTGTACTCACGTCACCTTCTCTCTGTTGACAGCTTGTTTTTGTGTCCAATTGACGCACAAATTGTCTAGGACAGATCACCATCAATTCATCAACACATCGTCGCACAACTTTTGCTTTCACATAATCACAACGGCCATGATTTCCAATGGGACATTGATTGTCATGAGTTTTCAAATATTTAAACAAGCATTGCTCACCTACAGATAATACATCTTTTTGATCTTCATGTTCAGCACAAGTCAGCTCCATTGCATTGTTCGCAATTTGTTCACACAACAGACACTGAAAGTTTTTCAATAATTCTTGCTTATTCAACAACACCACCCATTCTTTATTATAACATTCATCAAGGGACACTGTTTTTGACTTTTTTTCGTTTATCTCTTGTTCGTCTTCGTATAGAAACATTTTTTTTTGCCACTCTTTTTACTGGTTCCCTTTTTTTTTTAAACGAAGCTCCTGTTTACGAGCTCTCTTTTTTAATTTTTGTACAATGTAAATCGATTTTCATGGCCAAATAAGATAAATTATTGAATCATCTACCTAGCATACACTATTCATCTCTGATGCCAGGAACTTCAAAAAAATAGACTTTTTGGTAAGATTAAGCTCTCTATCATCTAATATAATAAAATGAACCCTTCATGATACATAGCAGAAATTTTGACGAGATGAAGGCAACTTGCGTTTATTCAAAAAACAAGTTAACAACTAACAAACATACGTAAATATTCCATGTTTGAAGTGTTATATTTATTATGGCAAATTGAGGACTTTACAAATCGTATTTGTTCAGTATTAAAATGATTAGAAAAATGTTTTTTTACTAAAAAGCGCGACTTTAACCGCTTTTACAATTAAGATCGTTTGACTTTTGTTAGAAAAGTTCAAAACCGTGCAAGAGACAAAGACAAGAGAAAAAAAATTTTACAAAGGAAAAATTGTTCAAAACAAAAAGTTCAACACCAACAACAAACAAAATTTTTTTAAAAAAAAAAAGAAATTTTTTGAAATGTAGAAAGTAAATATCAAGCCAAGTGTGCATCTTCCAATTGGCGACGTACAATTCCAAATTGTACGTCGTGAATGACTTGTTGCATATGTCTGGTATCCGTAGCACAAGTGACATGGAAAAAAATATCACGCAGGGGTCGTTGAGATTGAGAAGAAGTGTCTGAAACGCTAGGACTGATTTTTTTTGTGTTTTGTTTGAAAATGGACTCAAATTTCCCTCGAACGTATCCAACAATTTTTTTGCGATCATGAGCCCATTGAGGATCAATAGAAGGTGAGTAAGTAGTGAAAGGAATGGTTCCAATTTTGATATCAAAAACATCAACTTTATTGAAAAACACTGTGAAATCGGTGTGATAAAAAATGGGGTTTTGCGTTATGTCATCGAAGATTTTGAACGTTTCATCATAGCATCGGGTGGAGTTATCTTCAAACAACACCTGGTCATACGCACTTAAACTCATCACATACAACACCAAGTTGATATTATCTTGAAATACGTTAATCCATTTACGACGCTCAGCCGCTGTCCTTTTTTTTTTAAAAAAAAAAATATACGTACACAAATTGTTTTCCAAACTTTTTTTTTTTAAAAAAAAAGGGGGATGCGGGGAAAAAAAAAAAATACCCCCGACGTCTGTAATTTCAAATAGCCATCGTTTATCCATCGGTGTTTCAATTTCGAATTTACATTGGATTATACCTATTTTTTTATTTTTTATTTTTCTTCTAATTGGATCGGTTTGCTTAGTTGTGGCTTAATTTGGTGCATGAAAACAAACAGTGTGGCCCCTACTTAAAACATTCGTCCATTTATTTACACATTTTAGCTATAGCCACACCCCTCCTCCCCCCTTTTTATTTCTTTATATATATACATATATATTTATATGTACATATATAAAGAAAAATACCAGTGGTCCGATCCCTGACACGGACGTAAGCGTCAAATGAACCCTCATAGTTTGGATCGGCGATCGTTTCAACTCTGTCCAAAAACCAAGGTGTGTTATCCATAACATGGGACACCTTGCGCAGCTCATAAGCGTATTGAATTCCAGGATATTTCCACAATTTGTGTATTTTGGTCGCGTTGAGTGGCGTGAGATCCGTTAGCATGTTGTCCGGATGAACGTCTTGCAATTGGGCAAATTTGATGATCAAAGGCTCCATTTCCTCTTTGTTGAACGCTTCCTTGTCTCGACGTTCCACTTCTTTTATCTCTTTCGATTCCTTTAACTCTTCTTCCTTCTTTCCATTCGTCTTTGATGATGATGATGATGATGACATGTTTTTTTCTTTTTTTTCGTCTCCGGTTTCTTCCAAGGTTTTCACATTATCTGTCGAATACTGCTTCAAAAGAAACTTTTGGAACATTTCAAACTCGTTTCGTTCACAATTCAAAATTATCTCGTTCTTGTTCTGATTTCGTTCTTCCAGATATGTCGAACAGATATCACTCATATCATTTATTATGTTTTTCCGAATACTCACTACTGCTTTCGCCATCTCCAAATCGTCAATAAATCCATTGTGGATTTTTGACATTTGTTTCAGTATCGTAGACTTGCCACTCCCACCAGCACCTAGGAGCAACGCATGGATGCTGTATTGTGATTGTTTCGATTCTGTGTTTAATTTTTTATTTATTACTTTGTCGATTTTGGTTGGTGCGGTGCTATTACCCATAATTGATTTTTTTTAAACAAAGAACATTCCACAAAGGTTGTCAAAAAAAGTAAATTCTTTTAAACTGGTTCCACATGGCTGTAACTATTCGTTATCTGCAAGGGTAAGCATAAATCAATTTTTATTCACATTGACCGTCTCGGAATCGATGCAAGTGGCTTGAAAACAACAGTTATCAATAAAGAAAATCATAAATAACAATTTGATACCGACTCGTACATTTAATAGAAATATTGTTGCGAACACAAAAAAACTTTTTTTAAGTACATAAAATTTTATCCCATAATATCATTCCGTTTCAGATCATATTGATATGGATGCCGGAACTAAAGCTGAAGGACACCATTCTACAGAAGAGAAGAAAGCTGATGTCCAACAAGACCACTCTGTAGCAGTACCGTCAAGCGCGCCAAAAGAAGCAAACACAGGTATAAAACCACAAGGCGAAGCACCGACGACAACAGGAACAACAAAGCGCAAAGCACTGAAAGAGATTACCAAAAAGCATCCTGAGTTCGAATTGAGCTACGACATGATGGTTGGAATCCGTTATGCCGTGTCGTTATCTGAGCCCTCTGTGTCCTTGCCATCATCCAAGACACACACAAATACAATGAGTGAATCCTTAAAGTATCCGGACGTACCATCGGACGATGAGTTAATTATTCGAAGGAAATTTCGAAAGAAAAAAAAAAACTTCAAAAAAAAAAACTAAAAAAAAAAAAAAAAGCGACGAAGAGTTGGAATCAG
>ASPP01011888.1:0-17432 GCA_000512085.1 Reticulomyxa filosa
AAAAAAAAAAAAAAAAAAAAAAAAAAAAAAAAAAAAAAGAGCGTTGTAGGAATTGAAAATAATTTGTATGAACACATGGCATGGATGTACCAATTGTATGGAAGCGCGTGGAATACGTTTGGAATAAAAAGCCTTTCGAAAATATGCTTTGAAATGATATTCCACAATTACGTGCATTTGTCGTCAGGGTCGATCAAATTATCCAAGTTGTCTTTTGCGGTTGTTCACTATGTAATGAACCACTACTCGTATAGCGAAGGAATGGGCTTGCTGCGCACTTTCAACGAAGAATGCTCGCGCATTCCCAATTCGCCCATGCACAAACATCACTTTGGAATCGAGTGCGATGAATATCTGTTGTTTTTGGAAATGAGACAAGCTTTGTATGATAATGACACGAAGAACGTCAATCGGTTGCTTTTGGAGTTGCAAAATGTGCTGCCTTGCACGAATCTCACTACCGCGTTTGACTCTAGTCCTTCAGGCTGCAGCTACAACACGTCGTCTTCTTATTATCCCCATTTGATGTCTTTGTACGCTTTGCTCTATCAGAAAAATAAGCAATTCACTCAGTCCTCATTTATTTTGCATCACTTGCTTGAACTCACTTCCAAAAAATATCAAATCGAAAGATTGGCTGTTCCTTATTTGTTGATATTGGTTGAAATACATTTAGTTAACCTTTAAAAAAAAAAAAAAAAAAAAAAATGTTAATAGAAATTTTATTTTATTTAATACTGTTATTGATTGTTATTGTGATTGCTTGTTTTCTTTTTTATTTGTTTGTCTATTTGTTTTTTTTGCAGGAGGCTCATGACAATATTAGCATCCCTCTTCGACTAGTTACCAATGCTTTAGCGATTGCGGACAAATACCATTTGGTTGAATACAAAATCGATTGCGTTTTATTGTTGTGCGAAATTTATTTACTCCTCGATGATCCTTCTCAAGTTTTTGCGTTGTTACGCCCTTTGTTTCCTTCCATTGTTTCCATCAATTCCACTCATTCCATGGATACAAAACATTACACACGCATTACCAATGCTTATTTTTATTTGGCCAAGGCTTGCTTAGCCTCACAACCTCAAAGTTTTCTTTTTTTTATCCGTTTGTATATTTTGCATATTGATGTTGTTGTTTTTTTTTTTAAATGTTGCTTGATAGATTGTGCTGACGCTGTCCAATACTTGCACTGTGCAAGAGTGTGGTGTGTGCATCACATGACTCATAACAAAGCCTTCCAGGTCATGGGAACGGAATTACTCTCACAAATTCTTTATTATTTGGGTAGGGTCTATGAACATATGCAAGACTCTCTCAACTGTGAAATGTCTAATAAAAAATTGAAACAATTACTCGATTCATCTCAGTGAATTTTTTTTTTTTGTGGGCAGTTTTTTAGTTTGTTTTTCTTTATTTACCTTAACTTTTCGTCATTTTGAAACAATTTCCTTCGTTAGTTAGTAGCAAAGTTTCAAGAAAGCATTAGCCAACTTTCATTGTTGATGCTGTGAATATTTTTAAAAATGAAAAAACTGTCACACTTTCAAAATTTGTCAATAATCAACCATACAAAAAAAACGGAAGTAGAAGGAGATACAAGTTTTTTGAGATTAGTGGGATGGATAATAATGCTGAAGTTTGACCTTATTCCAACGTATATTTTAGATTTATATCCTTCAACAGCATGTATAAGTGGTCCAGACTCAAATAATGACAGTCCTTCGATTTTAACGTTGCCGACAAAGTCACCGAAACAAGGTTTTGAAATTGGAAGTTTTCCAACAAATGAAAAGGAAGAAACGGACCAAACAGCAAACGAAGTGCAGATGATAGGGAGTTTGCACCGAGCAAAGACAGTACCAAGACAAAACCGCTCAAAGACAATAATGGACATCCTCCGCGACGACATAGACAACATATATATAAACACCTTGAGCAGCGATTTGAGATGTTTTTTGAAGACACATATTGTATTTACTTCCACTGAGTTCCAATTCTGACTATTCTAAAAATCTATTCAATCTTAAAAAAAAAAAAAAAAAAAGCAGACTTTTATTTTGTTAAATTTTGTATGATTATTTTGGGGGGGGGGGGACATGTGGAAAAAAAAAAAGTGTAATATTAGGAATACTGTATCAATTATACTTTGGCCCAATTCCACCCAATATCACCCCCACAGAATATGAAAAATGTGTATTGTATCGAGACAGTCTGAAGCGCCAAAAGATATTACAATGCTGTCATTACTTGATAGACAAGTGTTGGAACATTGCTTTTCAGCATAGTGAGTCTTCTCAAGTTTGTGGCTTTGTAGCATACACACGTATAAATACAAACATGAACATATACATATTGCACTTATCAAAATTGAAATGGAAAAAAAAAAAAAAAAAAAAGAAAGTAAATTTTAAGTTCGTTTTGTTTTTTTTTTTTTCAAAAAAAAAAAAAGAAATTGATGGAGTTTTTTTTAATGGAAATCCCCAACGGCAATGAAAAAGTGAATGAGTTAAAACGACTGATGGAACAACGGAATGACGCATCAAAATTGGAAGTGAATAAAATAATCGAAATGGAATCTCATCGACAAATTGACGTGGATCGAGAATGGAAACGCCTGTCGCTAAACACCATCGACAAAACTTGTGCAGAAGAGAATAACGATTGCAAGTACATACAAATGGGCATTGTCATGAACACAAATATGATAATATAAGTCATTTTGAAAATCCAACTGACAATACCAACAATAGTAATAATAATAATAATAATAATGAAAATAATACAATTGGTCTCATCCAATGGAAAAAACATATGCCAAAGATAGTAGAAATTGTCACGTTGATAAATATTCAAAAAGGAGCTGTACCGATTCATGGGTTGGCCCATGCTTTGACTGCAAAACAGAGAATGCTGTTCCATTGTCTGTCCCCAATTGTCGTTTGTGTTAAGTCTTCCCTTTCACATTTGCTGACCCAACTCTTGTCAATTTATTGTGTCCTTTCAATGTTTGTCCAACCACTCCCTCCCCCCCCCTCCCCTCTTCTCAACACAAATAAAGGAATACGTAAAAAATGCGGACAAACGTGGGGTTCAACCTTTATTCCATCATTTCAATGACACTGGGCTATGGGTCTCTTTGCAAATATTGAGCGCGCCTGTCTTGGCCGACAGAATTGCCGTTCTCAAATACTTTGTTGCTCTCATGAATGTACTGTATGCTGTGATATTTATTTTATATTTCATTTGTTGCATTATTTTTTTCCCCCTCCCCCCCTTTTTCCTTTGCCCCCCCCCCTTAAATCAAATAAATCAAATACAAAATAGTATTTGATCGATCTTGGAAATCTTACCGGAGCTTACTGTATCTTTTGTGGGATAGAAAGCACACCTATTTATCGATTGCGAAAAACACGTGCAGTTTGTGATACATGCAGAGAGTGAGAGAGAGAGAGAGAGAGAAAGGAAAAAAAAACAACACATATATACACCGGCCAATTCATGCGCTCCGTACTATGTTATATATGCATGTATAGCACATACATATTATATAATGTATACGTAGCAATTAATGCTAAAACAAAGTTTTAATATGTGCATATGTATGCACATATATTTATGTAGGGACTGACTCCAGAAGAAGAAGAAATGTTAGAAAACACTAGAAATATGTTTTCGACTACAAATGGTTTTCAAAACATACGCAAAGAAATCCAGTGGCGATTGCAACACAAACTCCCTGTGTTGCCACACATGGGCGTCTATTTCTCCGATTTGACGTGGCTGAAAGATCAGGGACCATATTTCTCTGGGCTTGGAGCAAAGTTTGATTTGATCAATTTGGCCTTTTGTACCAGTCTGTTTCAGCGATTAAAATTTATGCACATTGCACAAAAGGTTTTGAATTTACTCCATCTTTTCTTCTCTTTCTTTGTTTCTTTCTCTCTCTTATATACATACTTGCTTTTCTTACTTCAACTTGTGCAAGGTTCATTATTTAAAGACTTTTTTTTTCTCTTGGAAAAACAGAGCTATCAGAATGTGCAACTTTACGAAAGTACCGAACTGATCCACAAACTAGATGTCTCTCTGGCGATGCTTTTTAGTCTAAATCTAACAGATGAAGACTTATATTTACTTTCCAAACAAATCGAATAAAACCATTTGCTTGTCCGTTTTTTTTCCGTGTTCGTGTTCTTTTTCTTTTCCTTTTCCTTTTGTACATTTATTGAAAGAGTAATAAATGACAACAATTTCATTATCACAACAACTAAAAAACTGGTGTAAGTTTCTTTTGTTTTTTTCATTGTGATTGGTAACATAATTTGTGATTGGTGAAATTCGCTTCAATTGAGGAATATATTTGTTTTTTATACAGAAATAATTACACTGTTAACACAAATTTTGTTCGATAGTTTTTCCCATAAAATAATTGATTGTAAGAGAGACATAAAAAAACTGGAACTTTTTTAAACCAAAGTGAAAGTAAAGGGGACTGTAGCTGGGTGAAAAAAAAGCTCACCTGTGCAATTATGGCACTGCAATCGTAATTGCAATTATAAATGGCAATATCAAAATGCAATTGACAATCAGGTAAAGAAAGGGGCGAGGTTATCTAATGTGCGTTGACATGAGGGGTAGGTTAATCTTGTTTTTTTTTTTGACGTGGCTTGGACTAGGAAGAAAAAAATAAAACGAATTGAAAACAAAAAAAAGTGAATCTCCTCAACAGCAATGAAAGAAAAGAATATTTTTACAAAGTTGAAAAATGTGCCACAGACTCAACTTCGTCACGCGCCATGTGTTTGGTTCGGTGATGAAATTTTGATATGTGGTGGGCAATGTAACAGCGTCTGTTACTCCTACAACACAGTGAGTGATGAGTATCGAGTGATTTGTAATTATCCGGAGGAGGTGAATTTGATCGGACATGCAGTGGTGGCATTGAGAAGTGAGAAGAAAGATGAAGTGACATTATTGTCATTTGGAGGGTTTTGTAAGCATACGTTGATAATGAGATACAAAAGTGTATGGGCAAAGAACAGTGCGGACGAATCATCGCATACAAATGAATGGGTGGCAACAAGTAATATAATTGGAAGTCCTGACGATGACTTGCGATTTGTGAGGGCACTGATTGGAGGAGAAAATAACGAAGTATTGTTTATATGTCATCCTCCTCATCATGTGCGAGCATTGGATGCGCATACCTTCAAATGCATTGCCAAATGTGTGTTGCCCAAAACCAACGGTGAAATCACTGGCGGAAGCTGTTTTGTAAAAACACGACAACCAAATGAAGTCATCTTGTTCAATAAAGCCAATTGCGCTTGGATCACTTTTCATAAAGTAAAAAAAAACTTGAGTTTGTCAAAATCTCTTGTTGCCAAAACTTGAGACAAATATCTGACTATTCGTATGTCCTCGTGCGGGACTTGGTCGTTTTGCTCGGTGGACACGAGATAGGGGATAACGACATTCGCAAACCCTCAGTGAACTTTATCTTTGCCTTTTCTCTACATACCAAGAAATGGAAGGCTTGCAAACGCGTTTTGCCACATCCCATTGCAGAGGGCTTTGCTGTCATAAGCCCTGATTATTCTTGTATTCATATCATTGGTGGGTATCCCTATCCTTATCACTTTGGTGTTGATATTCAAGACCTTGTTGGACCAGTTGCAATCTCAATCACGACTACTCTTATAACTTATTATACATATATATACATTTATGTATATTATTTATTATGAACCCATCCTTTTTTTTATTTTAAAACTCCAACACAGAGCGAGCAAGTCATTGGGACGATAGTTCGTCAATGGTTTCGACAATGCTCTTTCGTGTGTCTTGGATGGATTGCTGCTTTTGACGAAATCGTTGGAAATTACTTATGGTAAAAAAAAATACTTTTTTGAAAATATCATTTCTGTATTGCAATGGAAAAGAAGAAAATTGTATTGTCCTTATGTACATTGTACTTGTCATTTGCTTCCTCAGTATTCATTATATCAAAAAGAAGTTGCGAAATCTTCACACAATATCAAGATAGTTTCTTTTGTGCCTGGTCAAAGGTGTAAATAGCAAATTTCATATGTAAGCAAATTAACGTTTACTTCATAATCAAGGGTTATATTTTGATGCAATTTTTTTTTAAATACTAGAAAAATAATGTGCAAAACTTGTTGTAAGTATTCTTATGGACGTAAAGAAAATAATCCGAGCCAGTTGAGTCAGATCCACTGTCTACTGCATTTTCTTTTCACTTTTTTTATAAGAAAAAAACATGCCACCTCAACGAGTCAAAGAAATAAAGGATTCCTGCTAGTGCTCAGTTCCTTTAAACTTGATGTAAAACAAGCAATCAATTGGATATAACCGAATCATGAAACTAACCAATCAGCAATAGTTTTGAGCTGCAGAAATGGATGTGACAATTAGGAAGTAATATTCAAAAAATAAAAAAAACAAAAAACGAAACAACAATGCACGACACAATTAAAAGTTTGCAAAAACAATAGTTCCAGCACAAGCTTTCCAAGGAGAAAGAAACATTTGTTTGCTTGGTGGAAAAAATGAAATAAAATAAAAAAACAGCGTTCTGTTCATGAAAAAAACCCAAGATTAAGATTATTTTTTTCCCTTTGTCTATTCAACCACAAAACCATAGAGAGTAACAACAATGGTTACAAATGAAAACAACAACAAAAAAGTCGAAAAACTAGGTAAGAAATAGTAAAAAGTCTTAGTATGTTTTTTTTCATGCCAGAACAAACTTCTCAAGCAAAATATAAGTAATTAACGCGTGCGCGCTATATTCTCTTTGTTGAAGACTTGACAAAACGTAAGGAGCGTGTCAGCCCTATTTTATTTCTGTGGAGTTTTGAAAAGAGAAGAAGTGATATCAGGAGTGGTTTTTGATTTGATTTGATAAGTGACAGTAGTAGGAACTTGATCATTATCATAGTTATTATTACCATCATTATTGTTATTGTCGCTGTTGTTAGTAAAAGTATTTTCGAAAGGAGTGGAAGCGATTGAACCGGTAACAATTTTATTGTTGCTATTTCTCCAAGAGCGGTTCATGTCTCTCACTTTGGTAGGTTTGTTGAAAGGTTTGTCGTGATGATGTTGATACTGTGAAGGATGAGCATCCAACGACGGAGCATTTCCAGCCTCATTTGCGTCTGTAGTGATATTGCCACGTGTTGTCACTGACAAAGTATCAGTGGAAATGGACGAAGGATAAAATGTGTCATCGTAGTTGCTTTGGTTTGGCATTGCCCTCGAGTGTTTCTTTTTTTTTCTTTCCTTGTTGTGATGATGATGGTTATGCGAATGATAGCGATGATGAGCATAATTATGCGTATTATGATTGTAGCTGTTAGCGGGAATCATTTCCTCATAATCGTCATTTTCTTGAATGGCCATAGTATTGGAATATTCAAATGCAGATGGATTTGCAGTTAGATGAAACGATTGCAAGTATTGTTGATTTGCATTGTTTGTATCTACCAAAGGTTTGTTTGAACTCCACTCTGTTTCATCTACATGACGCACTGCCACCCCTTCTGCATTGTCCCTCCAAAAACTTGTCAATACCTTGTTTATGTACGCCACTGTATTGCCAATGCTTTCAAAATCGTTATTATTTCCAATTGATTCGTCAATCTCTGCACGCTGATATTCAGTCTTCTCGTCAATAATTATACTATCATTCACCACTATTGCGTTTTCCCTCCATTCTATCTTTCCTGTCACACTTTTTTTTTTTTTAATTGATTTCAATTTCAATTTGTATTCGATTACCAAAGGGGGAGGAAAAAAAAAGGGGGGGGACATACACATCACAAAAAAAAAAAACTTTACGATGCAGGCGATTAAAACATTTTTGAATAAAGGGTGGAACATTCAAGTTGATTCTCGCCGCTTGCTCTTTTCGCAATGCTAAGTTTTTTTCCAATGTTTTGTCACGATCTTGTGGAGGGAACAATTCCATATCTTGATCATTTTTCGCTTCTGAAAGTGGTCTCCACTTTCTAATTCCAATTTGTATGTTTTTGGGGGGAGTTTGTTGCTCTTTCGAAATTGCGCCGTTTCTCCTTCTTTTTTTTTTTTTTTTTTTAACAAAAACTATAACACAACTCAATTTCGTCCAATCGAACCACGTGGACATGAAACCCTTCGGTTGGATTTTCACGGCGATGTCCTTACAAGACAAAGTCATGTTTTTTTTTTTTTTTTAAATTCTTGTATTATTATTCATTTGTTTGTCAAATTTTTCATTTTTTAATTTTAAATTTATTTTTTTTTTTATATTTTTATTTTTTGCTTGAAGAACTGAGAACGCAAAGTGGAATGGGCTCGGGCACACAACATATTATCGTGCCTTCGATCATTTCGTACCCGTTTTTTAAGTAGAGTTGCACCTCCCATTGACCACCCATATCTATTCCGTCACTGGTGAATCGCCACATGCTTGAGGTTGTACTTGCAGTGCTCTCTTCGTTGGTTGCGCTTGTTCGTTGCTCTTCTCTCTGCTCAGATATTATTCCCTCGGTCTCCGCTCCTCTTCCACTTATTGTCGTTATTGGAAACATCAAGGCTTCAACGTTTGTCGCCGGTCTTCTCATCATGCTATCATGGGCATAGGATAATGCTTGCTCGTTATTTGGTGCCATCATCACCCCATTTGGAAAGTAATTGCTTCCTGATCCTTCCCAGCCCAGTTCTACGTTCCCGTATAATGACATCGGTAGTGGCTGTGCTTGAGTCATAAACATTCCAAAATCACTCCTTTTAGATTCTCCACTATTTTGCATCATAACTGTTCCATTGTTTGATAATTGTAACATATGCGATTGATTCAACATGTTCCTTTTTTTAACTTTTTTAATCCTTTTTCTTTGTTATTCAAAAATTTAAAATGGTAACTAACGACTCTTAAAGTTTCAGCTTAACTGTAGCAAAGGAAATTTTGTTAATTTTTCGTCTAGGAAAAATACTCAAGTTTCTTTTTTTTTTTGGAAGTGCACTTTGAAAGTTCTGATATAGAAAAAAACTTGTTCAGAATCAATGGCCAAAAATCTACAATAACTCCTACTTCTGAAAAACAAGAGCTTGGACAGAAAATGATTGGAGTGAATTGTATTGGAGTGGCTTTGGTCCACACCTGACAGGAGTTCCTTTGGTTGACACCACTTCCAACGAAGTAAATCTTAAAAGAATGATCAAACTTACAAAGGCAAAAATGAAGAAATTTCTGGAAATGAGCAATTACAAAAGAAGGGAGTGATTATAGAAGATTATTTTGTTACCTTCCAAAATGAAAATAGCAAGGATAATGAAGAAATTCGTTGTTGTTATTTATGTCATAAAAATGTATTTGTTGGCGCACGTAGTGCAGGCGTTGCGAATTCTGGTGCTTCAATTTTATTGCCAGATATAAAACTATTTCTGCAAACAAAAACAAAGATGAAACTAACACTAATGATATTCACGATAATTATGATGATAACGATAATTCTTTGATTGTACAACTTCTTGAGTTCGAGCATTGGAAATAATTCAAATCATTCCACTTTTAATTTGTAATATCAACTGCCTTTCGAAGTTATTTCTTTTAAAAATTAAAAATTCAATTTTTACAATAGGAGCAACACAAAAATGAAAGGAAAGCTAAAATTGATGATGAGATCTTCTCATGGAAAAAAAAAATGCAGTTGAACAACAACCACAAAAAAATATGCAATTATTAGTGAAAGAATCACTTAAAAGTGCTGTAATTACTCAATATCATTTTGATTAGATGCGAAAAATGTTAATTTTTGGTATTTGTGTTTCGACATTTGAAAGCTGAATTGTTTGTTCTTGTGATAATTAAACTACATTGTATACTTGAACTAAATTTTTTGAATTAATAATTTTAGTTATTTTGTTAAAGATGTTGCTTGTGAATTAGAATAGTTTTAACAACTTTTTTTTAAAAACATACCTTCAAACTTTTTTCGTTCAAATCTACATTTTTTGTTGAAAAAACTCATGAAATTGCCACTGTTTATTGAATTTGCGAGAAAAAGTTTCACATAAGCTACAACTCATCATGATGGGCCATTTTTTGGTGTTCTCTCGTCTGTTGATGATAAGCTTCCCTCCTTTTCTTACGCCTCTCTTCCATTTCCTCTCTTATTTTCTGTCTCCGTTCGGAGTGCTGTACGTCACGAAATTGATTCCTGTCAAAACCTCGAAGAGGTTCATCATGTCTCAAAAGTTGGATTTCTTCTCGTATTTTGTTTCGTTTTTGATGAAGCTCTTCGCGTCTGGATTGCCATTGTGCTTCGTCTATTTCGTCATTGCTAAGTTTCTGTCTCCACTTTTCCTCCTCATCACGCAACTCTCTCATCTGTTTCATGTGTTTTTCCATTTTGTTCGGCACTGTTCGATCCTTTGGATTGTCCCCTGTCCAATCTTTCATCTTCTCTTTATCAAAATGCCCCCACGTTTCCATTTCTTGTCGTTTTTTGTCGCGGAGGGTTTTTAGATCGTCCCACTTTTCATTGTTTACCCTTGTTTCCCTTGACCGTTCTTTTTCTGTTCATATGTGTGTACCCCTCTTAAAAAGCAAACATTATATTTACACATGTATACATATATGTATATGTATCAATGTACCCCTTTCGCTAAGGGCTTCATCGAGTGTTCTTTTAGTTTTATCAATATGATCGAAATCGATATGATGTTCTTGATCAACTCTGTGATTGAACTTGTGATGATCTCTCGGCTGTTCGCGTTTTGTTTGTGCATGTACATCGTCCCGTGATTGGTCCTTTGTTCCCCTTTGCGATTGCGGTCGTTGTGCGACTACGGCCTTGGATAATCGTTCCAAATGCTTTATGGTGAACTCGTCCGTATCCTCCAAGCGCTTGAGCCTTTCCAAGTCCCAAGTCACTTGTTGCAATTTCAAGAGCTCTCCGAACTTAATCACCCGCGTCAGTACGATATTGTATCCTAGTGTTTCACGAGGCCATCTAATGTTACAGTTGTATTTGTCCCCAAAGAAAAAGAGGCTTCATTCTTATCTTTTTTAATGCATTTACTCGACACACACACACACACAATAAATAAACAAACAAAAATGACTTTCATACAGACCTGTGAACGGGTGCTTTGGCCAGCCAATCGACGAGATCCAAGCCATTGTTATCCTTGGCATAAACATTCGCGCTATTTTCCAATAGCTTTTTTGTCACATCGATATATGCATTTAACATGCATGTTTGCAACAGACTCATCCCTGATGGGTTTTGCGACTGGTCGTTGATGTCCACTTTGTACTGTAAATACGTGTCCAACAGTGCTGTTGAATATTCTCTATCCTCAAATCCTATCTGCGTTTGTTCGCTTAATCGTTGGTGCGCTTTTGCTTCGCCACTGTCCACGCATATATAATACATCGATTCCATCGCATTGCCGCCTGCTTTCCTATCCAATAGATACTTCACCATTTCCAGGCGTCCATATATTGTCGTTATATCCAACAATGTGTATCCTTTCCCGCTTTCTTCTCCACTTTTCCCTTCTGCTGCTGACGGAATGTACTTTTGCTCTGTCAGTTCCGGACTCTTTTCTACCCACTCACGGAATTGCGACAACTCATTTGCTTTTATTGATTGGACAACATTTTGCAAGTCATTTGCTTTGATACTTTGTGATACTTTCAGCCAAAAGATACTCAAAAGTAACAATAATCCTAGCATCGTCATGACCCCAACAAAAAAAGAAACGCTGTCTTTTTGTGTTCACCAAACTTGTTTAAGTAGTAAAAAAAGCACAACTTTTTGTAACCATTAAATTTAAATTTATTCTTAAGTATAATTATTTCTTTTTTCGTGTTATTTTTGTAATGATTGAATATATTTAATATTTCGACAAAATAATATCACTTTGAAAAATTTTAATATATCTAGATTGTTGATGCACAAACCATTCATTAAGAGATTTTGCACTTTTATCTTATCTACAAGATGTTCTACCACGACTGAAGTATAAAAAAGTTGTTTGAAATGATCAAGGGGATTTGTCTGAGTAACAAATTAATTGAACGTAATCTCTTTGAAACAATGTGTTGTTTTTTTTTAAGATATTGACCTAGATGTAATTGCCAATGTCTTTTCTTTCAAAGATGCCTAATACTTTCAGCTTGTTCAAAGTAAGTCTTTGGTTTGATTTTGTAACGGGCATTTGCAGTTTCGAAAGTAAAATTTCCCAATCTTTGGAAGTTTTGATGGAAATTTTTAGTTTTTGGATTATGTCCACGGCGTTTTGCCAATAGCCAAACACTTGTTCTTTTAGGTATTTGAACATTTGATTGACTTGGTTATGTTGAATAATTTTGTCTTGAGCAGAAATTTCGTCAAGTGAATTGGAAAGAAAATTTTGGAAGACGGAATCTTGGAATTCATGCAACGTAAGTAGCAATTGTTGATCGAGAAAGACTTTGAAATTTTTCCAGACTTGAAAAAAGACACACAAGGCATTAAAAATGGCGAGACACTTTGTGAAAGTTTTGAAGTCATATTTTGTCTCGTCAAACAAAGTTTGATAGTATTGAATTTTCTCGGTATTTTCTTTGATGTCATTAATTTCCAAAGAAATTTCGTGTTTCAAATATTGACTGAGGATTTGATCCAAATTGGAAGAGAAGGCTTCTTTGGTGGAACCCGAGTTGGAGGAGATAAATTTATTCAACCAGTCGGCCATGAAGGCCTCCAACTTGTTCAAAAGCGCTTGAATTTTTTGCATACTCAGTTGAATTTGTTTGGACAATTGATCGACATAAATGGATTTTTTCAGAGCAATTTCATTTTCATAGTCGATGATTTGATGTTCCAATTCGACCTTCATTGTTTCCATGTCTTTGTGAAGTACCCGATCACTGGCGGAAATATCAATGTGGTTATTTTTGATTAGCACAGTCAATTGAGATATTTCAATGATATGTTTTTCTTTGATTGAATTCAGTTCGAGTTTGATCTCTTTGAATTTGGAGACATTTGCGGCATATGTTTCCAAAGTGGGTGGTTCGGATTGTTGGGAAAGAGGGGGAAGAATGAAGGAAGAATTGGATGCAATTTGATCGTTGGGAGCGAAAAGAAGAGGAGAGAATTGCTTCTTCTTCAAATAATTTAAATGCAAAGAAAAGCGGTGAACAATGGACATGCATTTGAAATGAAACAAATGGGCTACCACTTGCTTTAATTCTTTTAATATCATATCGCCTTGCACTTTCAATTCTTCCTTCAATATCTTGCAATCCACAAAATATATTCCACTGTGATATTGGGTTATAAACTTGTTTTCAATTTTTTCATTGGAGTGATTGCGATCGGATATGTCTTTCATTAACATATTCACAGAAAGATCAAGAATGATGTCCTCGCCATTGCCTCCATCCAAAGTGGACACCAGTTTATTCATATTCACTTGGGCACCAAAGCGATCCATAAACTGCTTGTATTTGTTATCATCGCATTTCCAATCCATATTTTGCAGATGGATCAACTTGAACTCATCCAATTTGCTAGATATGTCTTGGCACCTTCGAAAGTCTTTATCGATCAAATGGAAGATGTCATTCACACATTGTTCAAAATGCTTGTCTTGATGTATGATGATGTGCAATTTTGTAGGATTGAATGTACCAATATCCTCTTCCTCACCATTACCATTACTATTGCCATTGTCGCTATCGTTTGCAATACAAGACCCACGTGCCATCCCTTCACCGCATCCCTCCAATTTTCCCTTTCGACAGCAACTTGCCGTTGCAATGAGCGGCCGGAAGTTGGTCACGTACACAAGTCTCGGGACCAAATCAAAAGCTTGAATGTAGTGCTCAATCAAGGTGATAATTGAATCTTTGATATCAGTATTAGTAATGGAAAAGCATGTGTCGATTTGCTTCGGCACACGTGCGGCATCCTCCCCACTTTGAAAGAGCATGTGCGTGGTAAACAAAGATGAAAGAGGGTGTGAGCTTGCGCTTTTTTCCAACAGAGACGCCGAGGAAGATGGAGAAAAGACAGAACTGGAATTGGAAGACAAGAGCGACAGAGTTTGTTTCATATTATTCAAACTGGATAAAAAAGCCATTACGATGGAACAAATGAACATTTGATCAGCCAATCGAATAAAGTCGCCCAAACGATTGCATTCATTTTGCGATTGAATCATATTGCGGGTATTTAGTTCTTGCATTTCTCTTTGTTTTTGCATTGGGATGCTCTTATTACAAAGCGACATTTTCTGTTGAAAAAAATATTGATTACTTTTCATCTTCACTTGGTTCACACATTGTGTCACAATCAATTTGATACTGTCACTCAATTCCTCCAATTTTTTTATTGCCTCCTCTTTGTGCTGCAGCTGTTCTATTTCGAATTCCTTGTTATCATTGTATCTCATCATTGTTGGCAATGAGTTGTTTATAAATTGGCTGCTATTGCTATTATTATTGTTGTTATTGTTTGGATTGCTTTTATTAATGCTGGTATCATTGCTATTGCTATGACCATTTTTTTTGATATCATTTGCATTTTTATTTGTGGTATCCACAGCATTGCTTTTTGCGTTTGAATGATTCTTTATTTCAAACATTTTCAATGTTTTCACTTCGCTTAACAAATTTTGGATTTGTTGCAATGGCTGTCGAAACGAATCATTCGTTTGAAATAATTTCTTCTTCACTTGTTTTCGTTGCTTTTGGTAATGTGAGTGTCTCACTTTCCCACGCCACAACTTTTTTCAAATCAATCGAAAAATAAATTATTTTAACTTTAAAATGTTAGCAAAAATTATATATGTATATATGTACACATATTGTTTATTTATTTAAACTCGAAATGATTTGGATTCCCGAAATCGCTTAAATGTGGGAATAGTTTGCAATATATGAAAGATAGTGGATTCGTAGATCCATCGCGATAATGATGTCGTGTATGTTGCCTCGTTTCCTCCGATTTTTGTGACATTGGAACATGTGATCGTGTAAAATTCTTCACCTAATTCGTCTGTATTTGTTACTACGATCAAATCGTATGGTGTGTTTCCACGCACACAATACACAAAACGAATGTCTGTATTCGTCCCATTTCGGATAAAATACTCAATCGCGTCATTCCCTGTCTGTAATAATTGCTCTACTATATTTGGATCATTCATTAGCTGCTCGTCATTTATTTTTGCTCTTAATCCTTCCAATTTGCTTACTAAAAGTTCCTGCGTTTTGGCTTTGCCATTTTTTTCTGACTGTGCATCCTTTCCTTCCAAAAAATCAATCCCTTTCACAATAAACAAAGCAAAAAATTAATTTGTGTTGCTGCAAAATTGTATAGAACATATTCAAACTCCTTATTGAGAAAATTTTCTTTTAAATTCAAATTTCTTTCTTTAAAAAAAAAGAGCTAACACTAACCTAGTAAATCTTTTAAAAATGGCAGATTCAATGTCGGAAGCTTTGTTTGTTTAATTGTCGAAAGACGAATAGACTCACGAAGTCTGTCACGATTTAGTGCAGACAAACTGGCACGTGAACTTCTTTTTCTGGAAAATTGGCGAGAAAAAATCTCTGGGCCTGTTCCACTTTTTTGAGAAGTCACTTGGCCGTCTAAATTTGTGAAAACCACGTATTAACAAAGCGTAAACAAAAATGTGGTCATTTCCACATAGGAACAAAGGCGAAACTTTGAATGTTTTTTTCTTCAGAGGTAACAGCCTTTGTCACTAGCTTTCCAGTTCGATCCAATTTTGTTTGAAAAGAAGCAGTGAAGTTGGAAATACTGGAACCAAACTCTGGCAGCCTTACTTCTAATGTTTCAGAAGTATGAAACTCGAACAGATATTGGCTTTGGTTTGTATTGCTCATTGCCTTTTTAGTTGCGATTTAATTTGAAGTAACTTTTGTATCTCATAAGTTACTCAAAATAGCTATGGCAAAAATAGTAGGTGACAGACCACAGGTACAAAGTTTTCATCAAAGACCTACGCTCTTAATAGTTAAACATAGAATCACTGACAAAGGCCTACAACGACAATGGAAATTGTACTTAGACCTTCTTATTTCTAACAAATTATTCGTTTTGCTTTTATTAATTGATTTTCATTTTCTATCAGCCATTTTGAATTCATTTGTCTGGCCTTTTTATTTGCTTTTTAAGAACATGTTGTGTCCTTGGCCATGCTTGTTTATCGGCTGATTGCTGGTCAATGCATAGAATTTCGCAATGTTTACAAGTGTTACCATTAGATGCCAAAAACAATCAAAATTTCTGAAATGCAAAAAAATGAAAATTTAACAAACACCAACTCAAGCTATTTCTTGTCCATTCCACTGTTTCGCCATAAAATTAAAAAAAAAGAAAAAAGAAAAGCTCGATCATTCCACGAGTATCTTAATGAGATACCGACATCCAATAAATAGTGTCTTCAAAGGCTCGAGGGTATCTGTTGGCTCAGTGGGTTAATCTAACTTTTCTTAACTTATCTATAATGTCGTTCTTTTATATTAAGAGAAGGTATTTTAACAATAAATCTATTGCGTAAAATTTTACTTTTTTACTTTTTCAACCAAACAAGGGAAAGTTGTATAATACAGCAGTGTAACAAAAAGTTTCATTGAAGTATATTATTTAAGCGCTAACTCTTTGGCACATGCTCGTATCTGCAAATAGAGTGAGAATTGGTTATCCAAAATTTTTTTTGTAATTAGATGGAAAAGGGGATTGTCTCAAAGTGACGTAAGAGATTGCTCGAGAGTCCAAAGCTTTAATCTTTTTTATTTGACAAAGGCAATGTGTTTCTGAAATTTTATTTTTTCTCCTCAAAATTAATTGTGTCTGTAAATTTTGAACCCAATCCAACTGAAATAAGAAAAAAATAAGATGAAAGGGATGAAAGAAGGAAGCAACAAATTATAGTACCAATCATTAATAACAAAAGTAGTAAAAAATTTAGGAAAAAGACTACTGAAAGATAAAAAAGTAAATCCAAGTGTCGGAAAAAATTTAGTTAAAATGCTGATCATGAAAACGCTCCAAAGTGATAAAGTTGTAATGAGTAAACATAAACCCGCAAAGAAGGTTTTACACCTCCAATATATTTCACTACACTTTGTGTGCAATTTTTCTGTTTGTTCGGCTTCTGCTTGTTCTGCCTCTGTCCATACTTTTCTTAACGCTTCGGCATTTCTTTTTAAGCCTTGCTTTCTCAGTTCACCGACTGTAAAACGTTTTTTCATTGTTTTGTGTTGTTTATCAACAATGCTTTCTTACGTCTATTTCAAAAAATCAGGAGAGAGGATCCTTCCTTAGTTTCTCTGTTTAGTCGTTTCTATGATAAAGCAATTTTGTTCTTTGATTCACCTCAAATACATATTTTCG
>ASPP01011893.1:0-11635 GCA_000512085.1 Reticulomyxa filosa
GGTAAACTTAAATTAAATTCTAAAAAACAAATCTTATCATACTCATGCACCACAAAAAATTTTTTTAAAGTAAACGAAAGAATAAAATTTTTGAAAAAATTTGAAAGGCTTAATAAAAACCAAAATGATATTTAAAAACTACAAGATTCGTAGATATTTTTTTAAAAAAATTTTGATTAAATGTTGTTTTTTTCATGGAGAAACAAAATCATATCTATAAGGTGGCATTTTTAGGTTTCAACTTTCTTTTTTATCTTACTGTATAAGAAGAACTAGAAACATCTTAAAGGAAATAACGGAAATTTGTGACAATAGTAGAAAATATTTTTTTAGAATTGACTAAATCAAATGTAGTTAATATCTTTTAAATAAGTAATATTATATACAAAATCTAAATTTTAAAAATTATATAAAAAAATAGACAATGTTAATAGTTAACATCATGAAAGAAGTTCATAATAAAAACTTATAACTAAAGTAAAATAATTATTATGAAAAAAATCGAACAAAGCAATTACAGTATGTTAGTTTTGATTAATCACAAAAAAGAATAAAATGATCAAATAGAACATATGAATAACATTGGAGTATATTATCAGATCAAAAACACTAATGAAAGATAAAATATTATTCATATACTAATTATAAAAATGACTTTTCCAATTTTCGTACTGATTTGCAAGATTGAAATCTACAGTTGAAAAATTAAGTTGTTTGATAAATGACGTTACTTTGTCAATAAACAAATTCAAATTTGGATCTATTCATTTTTCAAATATTAATGCTGCTGAAACTATGAATCAATGGTAAATCATACTAAAATATACAAAAATAACATAAATGTTTATATTCGAAGTAATAAATTTTAGAAAAAATATTATAATTCACAACATAATGTTTGTTTGCTTCATATAATTGAAGTGTTATAGCAGATGTGAATATGATTGTATAATCTCCAGATATAAACAATGAATGAGATGATAAAAAAAAGATATTCGAACAATTAAAAGAGAAATTTTAACAAATAATTGTAGACAGAGAATGTGACTAAAATTGTTTTTAATTTATGTCATTACTTTCAATTGTATTGAAGATTTATATCCAAGTGATTATATTCAAAAGATGTCGACTTGTTTCAGCTGCTTTCTTACTTACAAAATTTTATATTTTAATTTTACGTCAAAAGTAAAAGATTTACAAGAAACTTTAAAACTTCGAAATTAAATTTGGCTTGTGTAAACACTCATTCATTGCAGAAAACACATAAACCAAACTTTGTTCGTATTTTAAGACATTGTTAGTACTTATTGTACGTAAATCTTTTAATGATATTATTATATGCCTTAAATTAAAATTCGTTAATATTGTTTATATTCTGTAAGATTTGTCAAAGCTAACTTAGACCAAAGCGATAGACAAACATACATAATATGTTTGTTCTCCAATAATTGCATTGAAATATACGTAATGCCAATTATGCACAAATCGAATCTAAAATGAGTTTGTACATTTTGTCAAAGTTGTCTTCGATTTTGTCGTGTAAGTAATGTTCGTCTTCTTAGTTCAACTCGATATACATCATTTTGTATCTTCTTCATCACGAACTTTGACTGTCTAATTAATATCTGATATCGTGGCAAACTAACTTTTCAAATCGTTCAAATTAAGTTTTGCAATTTCGAAGACTTATGTCAAATATTGTCATGGTAGTGCTAGACGACTACAAATATATAGTGCGCTCTAGTGAAGATCGTTTTGATTTGCTACTAGTCAACACTACTCACTGTATGTCTTGCGACATTCTTTTAGCACATGCAAGCTTGTCAAGTTGTTGATCAATGCGATATCACATCATTACATCACCAACTTGATTGTACGTTGGCGGAAGATTGATTTGAGTATATCCGATCACTAGATCACGCGTTCTTATCCGGCAGACAAGATTTGCTTGATAGTGTCGTGCAACGCAAAATACAAGCAATGTTGTGGAAAACTCTTTGTTGCTGTAACTTGAGTTGTAAAGGATGGCGAGGCACAAAGACAAGTAATTACATTTGGTTCTGCTCTCGTCTTGAAGCAGCAACACGCAATATGGCCCTAAGACTAGTTGGTACATTTCAAGTAGTTTTGTTGAAAAGAAAATTTTTCGAAACAATTGATACTATTGCAATTCATTGGATTAATTATTGTTGAGCAACAGCTATTCCAATAGCTTTTTCTTTGTTTAATCCTTTGTATAAAGTCTGTGAATGTAAAGTAAATGCGATTTTTGTTATCTTCCGAAAAAATCAACAGTCAATAGCACAGTTTCGAAAGACAAAAAACAAAGCAACAGAAAAAAAACAATGATGTTATTGAGCAAAGCATTCTATTTACTTGGGGCTTTTGTGCTTGTGAAACACACGAGCACAAGGCAGCGAATAAAAACAACACAAGTAAACGCAGCATAACAATTAGAATTACAAAAGCGTGATGGAAAAATTTTTAAAAATTTGATATCGCACAAAAAAAAAAATAAAATAAAATAAAAAATAAAAAAAACAACAGCACAGTTAACAAAAATAAAAGAAGAAAATAAAAATAAAAACAATAAATTAGACTTTTTTTAATAATACGAAAAAAAAAAGACAAAATTAGAAAAAAGTCGTCAAGAAAAGACAGAAATGAAAATTTGCTACGTAATGAAAAAATAAGCACAGAAATTGCACACGAACCGGAAAAAAAAGGCTTTGAAATGAATAAGACATATCGGGGCTACTTTCGACTAGTTTTTAAAGTCGCGACAATGCTCTCCAATTTGAGGAGAGATATAGCAATTTCAGCTTCCAGTCGCGTATCAAACCTTGCTCTAACAATTCGGTGCAATCCTTTCGGTGACGTTTGTCCAGTGGGGACAATGTCAGACTTGAGTGCACCCAGATACTGTGTCAGGGTTTCAATAGTGCACTGTGGAGGCATTTCGATCTCTACAATGGCCGGAGATAAATCAACTTTGTCTGCAACTTCATTATCGCTGATTTCGTCATTGGATAGAGAGCCCCCGGTCCAATCCACCGTCACCAACGAAAACCTCCTATCCATCAACGTATAATATATACATATATAAAGTATGTGGTGTTCAAAAAAAAAAAAAAAAATAAATAATGAAATTTTTTAGGTTGTAACCTCCAATTCGGAAAACACAGTAACTGTAAAGGCTCTACTGCACTGTCCCTGATTGATTGACCAATAAGAACATCACCCGTTGATGTCGCGGAACGCTCACTGGAATTAGGCAATCGACTGGTCATAATACCCGGATTAAAAAATGAAGACGGGTTTTCGACCAAACTGATAATGGTTGATCTGCGCTTTAAGATGCGATTGGATATAGTTCTTCCCCTCTCCCCACTTTCATTACTGTCGCTCTTCTCTTCAAACGATTTTTGCTCTTGCAAATTTTGCATTGCTTCACCACTTTCCTCTTCTTTCGTTTCTTCCCCTTCTTCCTTATTGTTCACTTCCTCCTCCTCTTTCGAGCTTTCTGATGACAAAGAAGATTCGTCTTCGTCATCGCTACCTGAAACGTCTGACGTGTTGGAATTCTGTTGTTTTAATCCTAAGTGCGCTGGCAAATGTGTTTCCACACTTTTTTGCGTATCTAGTGTTCCCGTCAACCAACATCCAAAAAAAAAAAAAAAGACGAACACAATTTTCTATTATTTGATTACGTATAAAAAAAAAAAAATGAATACGTATGTTTGTATATTACAATGTATAGATGCTTGTACCTACGCTTAAGCGGGTCGAGGTCTGCAAGACTCCATTTGCCAACGACAGCGTATCTCCAGATCGGTTAGCATTGCTTCGGGAAATACCCACACGGTCTTCTTTTGCAATTGACACCGCACCGGAGCGAGCTAAAGCTACAGAGACACGCGGCGATTGTTTTAACAGACCTTGATTACCACCGTCTGACTTGTTCCCAAAATGTGTATGTACATTGCCGATTTGTATACAATCAAAAAAAAAAAAAGGGGGGGGCGAGAAAGAGCTAAATAATAACATTACAAAAATAAAATACACAGAAAATATCTAAACTCACTGATGCAACATTCTCAGTGAAATAGTTGACAGTCAACCACGAATGGCCAGGACGATTATTAGAGGCTGTAATGGGGACAGAACGATTCGCTTTTGGAGTAACACTTTTCATTCCGTGTGTTGGTTGTGATTTCTTGTTCGCTTTGTTATTTTTATTATGTTTGTTCTTATTGTTATTATTATTGCTATTATTATTGTTATTAATATTGTTATTGACAGCACGACTACGAATTGGGCTTTTTTTCCCGTTCAAGTGTTTTCCACGACGAAAGTATAATTGTTCATTACTTTTCTCAATACTTCGATGGACATCTGTACTATGCCTTTCACTGGAACTGGCCATGCCATCATCTGAGTACCGATACGCAATGCTCGGCATTGTGTTTGGTACATCTTCTCGTTGGTCTCTTTTGTTTTCTTTGCTTTCTCTATGTTACAACATGGACATGAACGTTGGAGAAGGTTTGTGTAAAAGGGACAACAAGGGGGGGGGGAAAAAAAAGGGAACAAGGAGAGCAAAATAATATCAAATCTTAACTTTAAAATCGAGTCTTGAATCTGGCAACTCAAGTATAGCAATACAGCTTTGATATCATTGGCATTAAATTTTCTCACAAAAGTGGACATGGCTACCAACACGCCATAGCCAGATGCACAATTAAAATAACGTAATCCTTGCATTTTCCCGTCATGCCCATTTTTCACTGGTTCTACGCACTCTAGTCCCAACCAATAGTCATTGCTGCCTTTACGTCTGCCAACATACCTTTTTTTATTTTTTTTTATTTTTTTTTTTTTTTTTGAGGGATCACAGTTTTTTTTAATTATTACCATTAATATTATATTAAAAAAAAAAAAAATATATGTATATATGTAAACGAGGTATGAAAACTTGAGTAATCCAATGTACTGATCCGCGGCAACCCAATCATTCACTTGCAAGGAGATATCCACGACCTTGCCATTGTGATAAATTAAGCGTAGATTTGCCATCGTTGAGTGTCATTTGTTTGTAATATGTGGATTTCATGCGGAGGTACCAAACTCAGACTGTGTACACTTTCAAATGCATGCGTTACTGGGCGTATCAATGCACCACTCTGGCTCTGTTGATCCACATCCCGTGTTGCATTTCTGTGTTTATTAATTGTTGTACTCGCCTTCAATACAAGAAAATTGTCTTACCATTTGGTGTATCTTTTGACGACTCCAATGTCCACCTACACTGACAGTGGAATAGTGAGTGGTCATATTATTGTGGAATCTCTGGGTGTCTGTGCTAGCCTCGTAACGTTCGAACTGGGTTGAGTGCACTGAAACTGGAGACAAACTTATTGGGGTCTTCACAGGCGTTATTACACTTATTGTTGGTATATTGGACTGATAAATACTCATTCTTGGTTTTGGACTTGGGGCAGAGTATTCTGAAATGCCCAGAAAATACAAAAAATGGAGGAAGCGTAGAGCTTGTCAAGTTTTTTTCTCACTATCAAAATAAAGCGTGGTTTTCTCTTTTTGGAGTATTTGTATTACTAATAATTTCTTTTTAATTCAAAATTGGATGTCATTGTACGCAGTATATCGCGAAAAACTGTAATACTAAAATGCTACCTTATAAGATGATTTTATCAGTGGAGAACAAACATTTAGATATATTTTTAAAAATAATTTAGTGTAAATTTTTTTTACAGTTGTTTCAAATTTTTTGATACCTTTTATTTTATATTATTTTTTCAATTTTTATAATTTTGTTTGTATTGCCCACAAAATGTTTTTAATATATTCATGTGTGCAGAATTTAGTACAGTATCTCTTACACGCATGCACAACACCTTTGAATCCAAACAGACACAAATAATAATAATGCATTTACCAAGCATTAACAGTTTAACTATAACATTATTTCCTAAGTTTTGATCTTGTCTTTTTCAAGTATTTTATTCAATCACTAATATACAAGTTAATATTTGTTTAATCTGAAAAGATAACTTTCTTACAATATTATATTATTTAATACTTATACCAGTTTACAAATTCAAGAGTCACATGATATGAACATCTTCCAAGTTAGTTTTTTCAGTTAGTCACTAAGTTAAGCAATTTCAAAAAGTCAAATTTTTAAATGACAGCTAAAAATCTTAAAGATAAAAGTAACTGAACAAATCAAACACTTAAAAAAAAATTAAATATAAAATGCAAAATTTGTATATATTTTAAAAAATTGTTAATATTGATCATATTCATAAAATTACTTGGTATTAATTTTTTCTGCAATCTACTGTAACATAATGACTTCTTAGTTTTTTCTTTTACTTTTGAATATGAACTTATGTTTAATCTTTTGTCACTAGCATTTTCTGCTAGTAAGACTTCAATTTGATCATTTACAATATCTAAGTAATATTCTCCACGGTTTATCAACATTTTAAATGGGATATAATGTATATGAGACGAATTTCTAATATAAGTCAAAGAAATAATCCAACAAGTGTACAAAACGCAAACTAATCACCACAGCATTAGGATAATAGAGATAACTAAATTGTAAAATTTTTTCTTTTTTTACTTACTATTTTTTTCAGAAAATACGATAAAATGTAGCATTTTTAGTTGTTTTACTTAAGACACAACGGTTGCATATCTTGTAAAAAACATGTAAATCGTTCTTTTAATCATACAACACTTTAATTGAAATGAAAAATTAGTTCTGTAAAATTTGAACGTTATGTTGGTTCTTCGTTTTAAGTTTCAGGTCCGACGAACTTAGAACTTTTTGTTTTTGAATAGTTCAATCAGAGAAAAAAATTCAAATGTTAAAGTTTTTAAAACAAGTAGTGAATCTAGATAAAGAATTGAAAGAATGTGAGAAAGAAATAAAGAATTTGAAAGCGAAAATTGGCGAAAAACGTCAAACTCCTAGTTAAGAAAGGGGTTTTGAGGATTGTTTTTTTTTTTAAATTGCATAGCAAGCAACACGTGGCACGTTCACAATTCTAAATAAAAGAGCCATTAAAAACCCACTTGGGAGACAAACGGACCAAAGCACAAACAAAAGGGCTAAAAGATAAAATGCAATTGAAAGGACATTTTGGAAAGATATATGGTGTTGATTGGCACCACGACAGCGATCATTTGCTTTCGATCTGTCAAGATGGCTACTTGATAGTAATATGTTCATTTTTTTTTTGTTACGTTTTAATTTTATTACCGACGACCTTTTGTTTTAAAACAGATATGGCGTACGTCAATAAGAGGAAGAAGATTAGCAGTTCCGTTACGAACAAATTGGGTCATGGCAGCTGCATTTTCTCCAAATGGAAGCCTTACAGCAGTAGGAGGGTTAGATAACATTTGTACAGTGTACAACATCGCGGAAGCATATGGTGACCACTCTTTTGTCAAATCGGATCCTCAATTCACTCAAGCGCACTATGAATTGTCAGGACATGAAGCGTATTTGAGCTGCTGCAAGTTCATGGACGAAAACACCATACTTACCACCTCCGGAGATGCCACTGCAGGAAGCTGGGATATTGCTAAAGAACGCAGGGTGAATACGTTTGCGGAGCACACTCAAGATATCATGTCCGTATGCGTAGATCCTTCAAGTCAATTGTTCATCACTGGCTCCATTGACAGAGCAGCTAAAGTATGGGATATCAGAACTGCTGCACGATCTGTCCTTAGTTTTTCTAAATTTCATCTCAATGACATTAATTGGTTTGAACCATCATTTCAAACAAACAAACAAATAAAAATATATACAAATCAATATACAAAAATAACACAGATCACTATTTTTTTTTTTTTTGTTGCATGCATATGTTGGCTCTTGCACAGTGTTGAACTATTTCCAAATAAGCGCTCCTTTGTCTCTGGATCGGATGATGCGAGCTGCAGGTTATTTGACTTGCGTGCTTATCAGCAAATAGCTATGTATCAATGTGAAAATAACTATTCGGTGAGCTCGGTGGATTGTTCTGTATCCGGATATTATATATATGCTGGGTATAGTGATGGCAATGCAGTATTGACGTGGGATACCATTCGCGAAGAAAAGGCTTACTCATTATCACATTTACGGCAAGCTGCTCGCTTGAAAGTATCCCCAAGTGGGCATGCTGTTGCTGTTGGATGCTGGGATTACAGCGTCCATATTTGGGCGTAACAATTTGCTTCCTTTTAATTTTATTGTAATATGAACTTTCGATTTTATACAATAAAAGGCTCCATTTTTTTTAAGTTATTCAATTAAAGGACAAAACAAGCTTATTCAAAATTTTAACAGCTTGTTGTTTTATATAAACTGTTGGCGTTCTAAAAATTTGTAATGTTATAGTCATTTCAATTCGATCTTGTTTGTATAGAGACTTTATTTTTTGTTCTCTTATTCACTTGCTCTATTTTCGTCTTTCATTTGTTTCATCCTTCCTTGGAAATCACTTTATCTTTACACATACTAAGTCAAACAAACTGCTTTTTGTTTACACTCATTACATTCACTGACCTTAAATCACCCTTTTTTGTTTTATGTACACATATTGTATTAAAAGGTAATACTTTGGTATTAAAATGCCTGAAAGAAGAATTAACAATTTGAACAGCTATGCCAAGTTTGGGAGAAATGGACTGCAAAAACTATTGCACGTATGCCTTGTGTTACTTTTCACGCGTACGTGAGCACATGAAGTTTTCTGAAGACAATCGCTGTCCTTTTTGTTGCTCGCGGTTTGAAATGATCCACGCTTGCGGAATTGAAGATAAAATCCAAAAAATCATATTTGAGTTTTTTCAAACAAATTGACTTACTGAAAATGTCAATATGGAATTCTTTATGATTGGAAAGGGCAAAATAACGAAACACTTTATTTTTGGCAATGTCGACGCAGAATTCATATATCATATACCAACAGTTGGGGCGAAAGTCATTGATTCATTAATTCTGTGATCATTTCTTTCATGTCAAATGAAGCGCATATCTCTTTATAAATGACAATATGTTTAATGTTACGTAGTTGAAGCTATTCATCAGTCTAATGTTATGTTAGTATAATATGCAGTTTTATACTATTTAAACTGTTCATTAAAAACACTTATTTGTGAACAGAACATTATTTTGAAATTTTACAATTTTCAAAATTGTGGAACATTTGGATTATTTTAAAGTAGTTGCAGTTTATATGCTATTGAACGTATAAAATATAAATCAGTTGACAAGAAGTTTGGGATAAGTCGAAAATATGTTCAATTGTGGAAGTCTTTGCATAAGTGACAATGAACTATAAAAAGAAAAGGCTGATCTGGCAGAAATAAAAAGTTACTCTTCGAATACAGTGTAAAATTGTTAATAGAGTTGTTGATTTGACTTACGATGTCGCAAAAGATTTGAAAAATAATTATATACATACTATGAAATTAAAGTATCATAATTAACTGTTACAAGAATGATCAAAAGAAATAGTTTAACTGCTGTGACTAAGAAGAAAAAACCAGATTTGGAAGATAGTAATATCAAGATTAGAATAATTTGCAAATAATACAAAAATAAAATACACAATGCAAAAAAATTAACACAAATCAAGAACTTTGTGAAAAGTTTGCAAAAACTGTGAAAGCATTTGCATTCAATTGTGACAAGCTTTAATCGAATTAATGACAAAAAGTTGATTTAAAGAAAACTTAAATATTAAATTTTTAAAAACTACAAAAGATATCATGCTAATTTTTTATAAAAAAAGTATATGTTACTTGAAGATTCACAAAAAAGAAACAAAATTTCATATTGTCAACACATGTTTGATTTATATGCATTAATGCGAAATTTTCAAAAATCATATAAAAAAACAATTGTTTTATAATAACTTTTTTCTAAGTTGGTTAAATCAACTCATATTTAAAAACTACAAGATTTGTATATATATTTAAAAAATTATGCTTAAATGCTGATTTTCATGGAAAATCTATTCTATTCATACACATGCTATTTAAGTATGCCAGTTTTCTGCAACATACTGTATAGTAAAAAATAAAATAAATGTATATCAAAACATCTATGATATAAAGTGATAGAACAAAACAGTTTAAAGATAGTGCTAGTTATGTATTTGAAAAGTTGAAAACCATGTATTGTATAGACAATTGCGCTAATAATATAAAGGTCATCATATGTTCGAACTGTTGTCACAAGCCACTTATGTGCAAGTGCTATGTATGTTGATATATCATAAGCTTATGATCAGTTCACTAAAGCATCTGTATTCGATCTAAGAATGCACAAGCTAACTTACAATAATCACTTTGATATATTAGCATTATATCATTATTTAAACACTGTCTATCATAAGTTGTACTAAGTGCAATAATGATTTTTCTGATTATATATTTAGTGATTTTCAAAAATTAAGTAAAGTATATAAAATATCTTCAATAGTAAACAAAGGAAATACAAGATGTCATATTGAAGTAGTTTTAGTTGAAAAAAGAATCTACATTGTTCAGCATTAACTATTTACAGTTGATCAAGCAATTCACTTAAAGCTTTCAGCTGCAAATTTTTCTTTGTTTCACTTTTTACAGCAAAAAGTTCGAATAGTATGTAAAATATCAATTTTCAAAAGCTTTGTTCATACAATATTACACCACATTACTGCGTCGATTTAAATCTACCTTTGTGAGAGGAAACAAGAGGCACACAATTATCTCTCGAATTTGGGATCGATACAAACTCTATCGAGACGAAAAGACGGAAGAGACAAAGAGTTAAAGACAATAGCAAAAAAAAATGTTTGAAGCACTTTGGAAGCACTTTGATGAAAGACTATCAGATTATTAAAGCATTTGCTTCTTTCCCTTTTAATTAATATTGTAAAGCAAGTCAATACTAAGTTGCCACAAGACTTCTAAGTAAAACATTCGCCATTTTATAGCGCTCTTTTTTATCTTTGTTTTACTCTACTAAACTTCCGTTTATTGAAACACGCTCAAAAGTCAACCTTTCGTATTACACTCCGCATACTAACTGTCCACTCTTTTTTTTAAATGGTATACATCTATGATATGCACTAGTATTACACGCCGGCGACGAGTGTAACCAGGTCCTCAGAAGGGGAAAGTAAAGGATTTCGCCAGAAAAAAGCATTTCTTTTGAAAACAACTTAAAAAATTATTGGAGTAAATAATGGACAATGTCTTTAATTTCACTCAACAATTTTCGAGTGTCTGTCCTCGACATGTGCATGATTTTTCGAGTGTTCAACAGAGTGTGTCGAAGAGTATATCCAAAATAACCGCGTCAGAGAACGCGGACTTGTGCGACACAGTGATAGAGATCTATGACAAAGACAAGGAGTTGGTGGACAGTATAGCAGTAGTGTCATCATTTCTGGCCATTCATTCAGTGGTATTCCGTAGAATGTTGTTTGGGAACATGTTAGAGTCAATAAAGCAAGGAGGCCAATCGGTGCGAGGAGCAAGCGAAGCAAGTGGCGAAAAGGCGAGCGAAGAAGCAATAGCAGCAACACCAACAACAATATCAACAACAATATCAACAACA
>ASPP01012003.1:0-10517 GCA_000512085.1 Reticulomyxa filosa
TCCAAAAGAACAATTTCAGTAAAAGGAAAATAAATTAAAGAGAATAATGACAAAAAGGAAAGTAAGAAAACAAGGAAGTAAGAAGTAGTTAACTGAGGAAGTTTAACCCAAAGGGAGCTCCTCAGTTCCATACGAGTTCAACCACGTGTGATAAGGGCTTGCCCTACATATAGTAACAAAAAATTACATGGAATAGCACTTTATTAAAATAAGCACTTTCTCAATGAAAAGTCAATATCTTTAAAGTATCTGCACACTTTTTCCAAAAGTTTGAATGTTTTTAAATATTTTTTTGAAAAGAGCTATTTTTGAGTTTTTAATGCCATTTTTCAATTGCATTAAGGGTAATTTTGCATTTCTTTATTTGCTTGTTCTTTTACATCACAGAAGTTGTGCTATAAGGCTAACGTTAGCGATTTCAGATTTGACTGGAATAAAAGTACATGAAAACAGAGACATTTTTAACAATATTCTTGTTTGCATTGGTAATGTAGCAAAGCCATTACAAACGAAATAAATACTGGTACGACTTTGTGTTTTATGTTTAAAGAAATAGAATGTTACAAGGAGACCAACCTTGCTGTTACGTCCATCTAATCTATCATCAAACCATAATTACAAAGCCAGCATGTCACATATTGAAAAGATTATGACATTTTTTGGAGATAGCAAAACAGAATTGAGTAATAACAACGATGAAATATGGCGTGATCATGCAAAAGAACCACAATTATTATTTGAAAAAAAAGACGCAATTTTGGGTGTGTTGTTTGTGTAGATATGTCAATTGTCGACCAATCAAAAAAAAAAGGGAAAAACTTGGGTGTGCATATGCATAAACGAAAGAAGAGCAAGCAGATGAAATAACAGGAACCTCTCCAGATAAAAACCAACAAAATATGATGGACAATACCGAGCATGTATGTATGTGAACTTTCAATAAATATGTATATACAAAGTAAAAATTGGGGGGAAAAAAAGGCAACGTTGAAAGTGAATGAAAATTGTATAAAAATGGGACCAAATCCAAATACGAATGGAAAAGATGAGAATGAAAACAATATAAAGAAATCAATAATTGAGAACAAAGACGGAACTCAAGAGCCAACAAGTCCATCACAGCACGGACTGGGAAAATATCACATCAATGCTATTCGCTTGGAACATAGATGTTGCTTTGGCTTTGACATAGGTTAGTTTTTTTTTTTTTAATTGCATAAAAAAAAAAAAGTGAAAGAAACATCTAACATACAACGCAAAACCGTGCATTGATCAAATTTTTTTTTAACAGACTCACTGTGTCCCCTTCCCCCCCTTTCAATGACGTAAAAAAAAAAAAAAAAAGGAGGATCGCTGACAAAAATCTGCTTTTTTGAACCGCACACATCGACATCATCAAATAAATCTCCTGTTTGGGCAGAAAGCGACAAAAACAAAGCGACGTTTTTAAAATCCAAAGTGAAATATGGATTGACCGGTGTGCGTGATCCTTCTTTGTCGTTTGAATGGCGAAACGGCACTTTTCATTTTGTCAACTTCGATACCCTTCGGATGAAAGAAGCTGTTACTTTATTTCAGTCGGAAAACTTGATTCAAAAAGACGAACCTTTTTATGCCACCGGCGGTGGTGCATACAAATATGCGTCGATGTTGAAGGAGCATCTCGGCGTGGTTGTCAAAAAGGGCGACGAATTGCAATGTTTATTGAGGTCCAACTTAACAACTTCGAACATATATTAAACAAAACACAACAAAATACTAAACAACATACACTTTTAGTTTATTGCACGTTATATATGTATGCATATGTATATACATACATATTTTTTTTATTTACAAACCCATTTTTTTAAAAAAAAAAAAGAGTACATTTTCTAGGAAGGGAAAAAAAGTAAAATTACTGGATATTGAATCAATGACTTTTTATTACATATTCAAATAGGGGATTAAACTTTTTGCTTACCTATGTGCCACACGAGTGCTATTACATTTCAAACCCCGAGCAAAAAATGGTAAATCCAAAGAAAGTTCCGTTGAATATTCAAAAAGAGGGGAGCATCTTTCCTTATCTTTTAGTTAACATTGGATCTGGGGTCTCTATTTTAAGAGTGGACTCACCAACCGCTTTTGAAAGGGTAAGTGGAACGTGTGTGGGTGGCGGAACTTATTGGTAAAGTTATTCTTTATATATGCACATATGTACATACCCTTCCTTTTTTTTAGAATTAAATTAATCAAAAAAAAAAAAAAATGAAGGGGTTTGTGTCGCCTTGCAGTGTCACATGACATAACATTCGAAGAAGCGTTTGAACTGGCCACAAAAGGAGACCCAAATAAAGTCAATATGACAGTGAGCGATATCTATGGCGGCGATTATAAAATATTTAACTTGCCTGGTGATGTTGTAGCATCTTCATTTGGTAAACTTATGGGAGTTGAACATCCACGCGAACAAGTGGAACCTGCCGATATCGCGCGTTCGCTATTGGATATGATTGCTATGAACGTTGCACAGCTGGCTTATTTGAATGCCATGCGATGCAACATCACCCGTATTCTCTTCGCTGGAAATTTTTTGCGACAAAACGACATTTCAATGGCCATGATTTCCTATTCCATTGATTACTGGAGTGGAGGGCAAATACGTGCATGCTTCCTGAAACATGAAGGATATTTCGGAAGTGTTGGTGCTTTTTTGTTCCTGAAGAAGAAATGGAAGAAAAAGATGCTCAGCAGTAACTTCCTATTTATTTTTTATTCTTTTTCTTTTTTCTTTTTCTTTCTTCTCCCATTTTGCATTCCCACCGCCTTTTTTGGGAGGTTAGCAAAAACAGCTCAACTTTGAGAACCTTTCGAATATATCCTACCTGTTTCGTGCTTATGTTTCTTTTTTTTTGTACCATCCTTCAAAACACATCTCCTTACATTTTCGACATTTTAATTTGATCTAAAAAACCAACCATTTTTTATGTTCTTCGCAGTTGGTTAAACAAAAGTTTCATTTTTTCATCAGTGTTCAGGTGGTCAAAGATCGTGGACACAATAATTAATTCAATATACCCTTGAAATTCTGTTGTTATATGTTATAGAGCACATTTATTGCATAATAAGCTTTAATAATGCTTGAAATAAGAAAAAAAAGATAGAAAATACTTGCGACGAAAGTTTTGAAACAACTCAAAAGTTGAGGGGGCCCTAGCGCAAACTTTTTGACGTTGTCTTTTATTTTTTTAACTACTAAAATTTTGCCTTGTTTGTTAACTAAATATGATCTGTTGAGCGCTCGTGCTTGTTTTTTTGAAACAACGCATAATCATCGCCAACGTGTTTTTTTTTAAAACTTTTTACAACAAGTCAACACCTACACAACAGAATAAAGTACTATAGAACAATAGATAAAACTGCTGTATGCGGAATATTATTTCTACTTTTAATTTTTTATCGAGTTTCCAAAAAAGGAATCAGGTCAATAAATTTGAAACAGTATTAACAAAACAGACAAAAAAAGAAGAACAAATCGCTATTAGTAAATAGATTTGGAATATCTTATATCCCAATCCAAAAACAAAAAAAAGTAAAAATAAAAATATTATCATAAGTGTGTCAAATTGGCATTTCTTCTACATTATCGAAACAAACAAAAATAATTTTTAAAAACAAGCAATTAGTGACAAAGCATTGCCGCATTTCCAAGCATCCACCAGACATTTTGTAAAAATATATTTAAAAAAAAGAGCCATTTTTGTATGAGTGTCAAACATTCTTGTTTAGAACACTTTTTACAGTACATCTTTCTGTGGTGGAATGATATCGGATGCCTTGTCGATCATTTAAATGTCGCGTGTGCGAGTACTCATTGAGGCCACCTTCACTGTGTCTGCATCAGCCAGAGGAAAAAACTGGCGCAATATTTCTGGGTTTTTTAATCAAAAAAATTTCAGGGAAGATTTGATCGAACTGATTATTGATAGCACAAGTTTGTCCATTCTTTGAACAATTGACCTTATCATTTGCAACTGAACTCGAATTTGTATTTTCCAACGAAGTGCTTTCCAACTGGACAGTGCCTCGATCGTCTGTATCTTGCATCTCATCATCTTCATTAGCATTAATATTTTCAGTTTCTGTTTCGATTTCATCTTCTCCATTTTCCTCATTGTCACTACCGTCGTCATTGTTGTTATCGTCATCATCGTCATCATCGTCATCTTCGTTGGTTTCAGGCTCATTCGCACCTTCACCAGTATCGATAACTTTACCATTTTTATTCGACTTTTTTTTAGCAAATGTGCTCAAAAGTTTCTTTGTGTTGAAGTTCTCACATAATTGTTTCGCGACTCTCGGCTTCCTTTGCGTGGCGATCCACAGAGCATTTTTTTCACACAATGGATGCTTGGTTTCCACGTGTCGTCGTAACGAGGATTTTCTTGTGAATTTGCGTTCAAATCCAATGTCCTCGCACAGCACGCACTTGAAAGGATGGGTATAGATTCGATTTTTCAAATGGGTCAGAATGTGGCACATTAAATTCGCTTTTTGATGGAATTCCTTTTTTTTTTTTACAATACTTTTTTTTTTTCTCTCTTTTGCCAACATAATATAATAGCAACAATGATAAAAAAAAACTTTATCACAAATGGCACAGTTGTAATCCGATTTTTTCGAACAATGCCGTCCTTTTATGTGTCTATGTAAAAGGGCCAGTTTTTTGAATGATCTATGACATTGCAAACACGTCATGTTTGGTCCGCACAACTCTTTCAACCTTTGCTTTGTCTTTGTGTTGTTCGAACCATTTGCCACATTGCACTTTTTGAAAAAATCGTTCAAATCGACAGCACCTTTTCGAAACAACGGCGAGGTATTAGTGTCGGTCAATACGCCATCGTGAAGTGTATTTCTTTGTATGGTTTCTTCCTTCCTTTTTATTTTCTGCGTTCCACGATTTGCTTTCATGGCATTTCGCAGCCTCAAAGTATTTTGTCCCTTCGTCCTTCTCATCGTCATCTTCCCTTTTATAGTCGATAGCTTGTTTTCTTGGTGGAACAAACGTTCATAACCAATTTTTTTTATTTTTTTTGTTACAACCTTTCCTTAAATGCAAGCGAATAATAAAAAAAACATAGAAACAACAGGGAGGAAAAAAAAAACTGCTGCTGTCAAAATTTTGCGAATCCTTAAGATTGACCACCAAATTCTTGTTTAGGATTTTTTTTTTTGACCAGACTGTTGTTTTTTCCTTGCGTACTGGAAAGTTCTTGTGGGCGGGGAATACAATGCACTTGGTGAGTTGCTGCTTGCGGTATCTCCACCATTACTTTGATCATTTTTGTTTGATGCCACTACCAATGGCGATACCGACGACTGGGACATACACACCACATACAAATGCAAAATTTGTCCAAAATATCAAAGTACAAGAATCACAAGCTAACTGCTATACAAACAATCCTTTCTCAATACATTTGTAAGTAAGGTCAATCGATTGAACATATCTTTTTTTTTTTAATTTTGTGTGCGTGCCTTCCACGAACAATTGACTTTTTACATCCACTCACCCATCACACATCATACATGCCACATAGTCGTACCTACCAAAGGTATAACCTTTTGCGTCTCAATGTTTGGGTCGCTTCGTCCAATTATAATCAACTCGTTTTTCAACCCGCAAATGTCTGTTTGTACCTCAATGCTCCTCGAGTACTTGGCAGTGATGACATAAGGCTCCCAGTTTGCTTCTGTTCCTGTAACCTTTGCATTTGCAGTTCTGGAGTAGTCAGGTCCATTGGTCTGGCAAAATACGTTTGCATTCAAAGGCAGGACATTTTGCGTACTTGCGTGACTCTACGCAACGAGTGTTTTTGTTATGAAGTATTTACATCACATTTGCGTTTTGCATTTTCATTACTTATCTTATTTTTTTTTTTTTAGATCCAAAATAATTGCAATGCCAAAAAAAACAAAACAACTCAAAAAAAAAAATTTTTTTTTTTGAGTTGTTTTGAACTGCATTACATACAACTTTTTATTTCTCCTTGTGTGACTGCCACAATAAATAGACAAATAAACCAAATCCTTTTTAAAAAGTGCATCCTTGTGATTTCCTTAACTGAGCTGTGGCTCACAGTAGTTGGTAATACCGGAAGGGTTTGAATGGCCGCTGCTTCTGTGTTGCGCTTATCCACAAGGTTGAAGGTATTTGCTGTGTCGCTTACAACATAGAAAAAGCCTGGAAACGTTGGCAAACAAACCGAAGGTGCTGGTGTTAGATATTTCTCGTATTCAAAAAATTGCAAATGCTTCACATTTTTGTCATTCATCGTTGCTTACTCTTTTTTCCTCCAAAAATACAAACACAACTTTTGGTTTAAAAAACTGAACAACAGCACAAAAAAAAAACGGGACTTTAAAAAAATGGTAATGTATACATATGTGTATAATATGTCATCTCCGTCATTTACAAATGAAAGAGAACCTCAAGATAATTGAACACAGGATCAGTAAAAATGTTGTAGAAATCGTTGAGCCCCAAAACAACCGCAAAGTGACACTTCTCCAACAAAATTTTAATCTCAAAGGGGGTCGTTCCGGCGGTCTACACAGTCTGTTGTTCCATTCTACACAAATTTGACTTTCATAGTACACCTTCAATTGTATTATCTAAAAGAAGGAACTATCTCTTAAATGACAACGATTTTCCATCATTTTAAACTTTCTTTTTAAATTTAATTCAGCGGCTTCAAAACCAAAAAATTGATGAGAATATTGTATAAGTTGGAAAAAGTGTAAAGCGGCAGGACTTGTTCTATGTCATCTTTTTAAACAGAAGTTGTGTTTTTTTTTAAAAAAGGAAATATTTTTGCTAATTGCGCCACTAGGCTACTATGACCGCAACTCTAACATTAAGTTATCCTCCAGATCCCTCTCCATTGCTGAGAAAGGGTTGTAAGCGAAAGCATGAAGAAGAAGGTTCAGAAGAACAGAGAGAGAAGAAGCGCCGTCGAATGAACGAAGAAGTAGCGACAAACGCATTAGTAACAAGCGAAATGGCAGATCAAGAAGAGTCAATCAATCAAGACGAATCAAACACAAAAGAACAAGAGAGTTACTATCAAGTATTCGGTGAGGAAGCGCAAACAGAAATAATAATAAGACACGAGATTTTGCAAAAGCGAGGAGCTCCCTACATTAATTGCAAAGTTTATAAAAACTCCAACAAAAGAAATTTTTGAAAAAAAAAAAAAACTTGAAAAAAAAAATTAAAAAAAAAAATCTCCACAACAAAGGATTTTGCGTCTTGTTTGCTGTGGATATTGGGCGAGTTTATCTGTCCACAATGGGTGTTTGTGAAGAACAAACTGTTAGTGGATCGAGTGGTGGTAGTGCAAATCGATGGACTGGATGACAACTTGGTGACACGACTGATGAAATTATACGAGCAAAAGTGTCCAAGTCAATCCAATGATAACACTCGTGGTATTGATAACACAAATACAAATGACAACAGTAATGATAATAATGATAACAAAAATAATGACAATGAGAATGAAAAAAACGCTGACGAAGAGAAATTGCAATGGACGTACCATTTGCAATTTCCGTTTTTTCAACCCAATCAACGTTGTCCAATGTTATTGCATTTGAAGTCCTCTCACGCGAGGAACAACCATTTTTCTGCATTTGATTTACTCGCTCATGTGTACTTGAGCAGTTTGAAAGGATTGGACAAATCGATCAAAGCTGATTTGGAGAAATATTGCACATTTTCTCGTTACAATGGTTATCGCACAAACAATGCTCGTCTCCATCGTTTGCCTTCCCCCACAGCCACTTTGGAATACTTTCCATCGGATGAGACAAGTACTTCAACAGCAACAGCAACAACAACAACAACAACAGGTACTACCACAAATTCTTCTCATTTGACAACCAATCACTCAACACAACATACATCTAATTTATCCACGTCATCAGATTCCAAACTCAAACAAACCACACAATGGAAATGTACTCCGTGGCAATTGGTTCCAACCTCGGATGTCCTATTTGCCAATGGCTTCCCCACCGAATCCGACTCCACCTATGCACACTTTCGCCGATTCCCTTCCGAAGATCCTTCCAGCCCTCGTCATCAACACGTTTTACATATGGTCAGCATTGATTGCGAAATGGTTCAAACCACATTTGGCATAGAGTTGGCACATATTGCAGTTGTTGATGACACTGGAAAATGCATCTATAACCAATATGTTAAACCTTGTGGTCCGGTCATAAATTATAATACACAGTTTCGATGTATATATATGTATATGTACATTTATATGTGTATATATTTTGTTGTTGTAATTTTTTTTATAAAAAAAAAAAAAAAAGAATGGAGTGGGATCACAGAAATAGAACTGCTAACGGCTTCCAAAACACTGGATGATGTGTACAATGATATTAGTCAATGGATAAGCCAAGAGACATATATAATTGGACATGGACTGGAAAATGACTTAAAAGCTCTCCATGTCATCCACGAAAATGTGTTGGATACTTCATTGTTATTTCCAGCTGGCAGTGCTTGTAAGCATAAGCTAAAGTACTTGGCTTCCAAGTATCTCCATCGTGATATTCAACAATCCGGTAATGGCCATGATCCAAATGAAGATGCTTTGGCTGCACTGAATTTAATTCAATTAAAAGTTACTGACATATATGTTGTATACATATACACACATATATGTGCACACAATTTTTTTTTATTTATTTAAACAGTTAACGAACGGATTCAGCTTTGGTCGTCCTTTTGATATGCGTTGTTCCATTTTTAACGTGTTAAAAAAATGTAAGATAAATTCAATGATAATTGGGCCATTACCACTAATTCAAAAAAATCAGCGTGCAGCTGTCTCTGTTATTTATGGAAAATCAAATAGTGATACATTTGCAAAGTGCTTTCATCAACTTACCAAGACCACGGATTTCAATAAAACCAAACTACTGTGGGCTTACTTGCAAGATGAAGGATACACGGATATCGCTTCATCACAACCAATGCATCCCAAAACCACACCTTTGGGAATTTTAACTCAACAACTTCTTGAGTTGTACAATAGTGCCAAGAATAATACTGTTTTCGTATTTGTTGGCGGAAACAAATCATCAAAGTTATCTATATATAATTTTTTTTTATCAACTTGCCAATAAATGCAATACATCTTTGATCTATTGTGCGTATGTAGCTCACAGGAAAACGGAACAGGTCAACACGGTCCGCCAAAACAACGCCCTGACTCTGGACAATTTCATCCACAGTTATTCCCGGTTTGGTTTTGTGTCAAGCATAAGCAGCCACAGTGTAACGAAACATAGCTTATTTTGTTTTATTATCTTATTATTGTTTGGTTATTCAATTCATCGCATCAAAAAAAACTTTGAAAATTTGTTTCAAAGGACACAAAATTTGTACTTGTTCCTGTTCAGGAAAGAATTATACCAATTCATAAAAAAATTTAAAACCAAATGCCTAAATGTAAACAAATTCTGAAAAATGATTTAAATAACTGTTTCAATGTTAATAGAGTTTAAATGTCATTTTACTTTGAATTTTTTTTGCTTGCAGCAAATACATTTTTTTAAATATTTTGAGAATGAAAAAATAAACAACAAGAATCAACATTTAGTTTCAATTTTACGAAATTTTGTTTGTTGCCATTTTATAAAAAATACGTATACATGATTTTTTAATTTATAAAAATTTGCTATTTTACCAAATAGTTTGTGACAATTTTTGATTATCTAACCTTGTGCGACATGTTGTAATTACTATTGGAATCAGGGTGTTAACCTTCAGCACAAATTTGAAAAAATCTGTCGTAAAAAAATGGTTGGGAATGCTGGCTGCGACGAGTCAGACGCAATAAAATATTTATGTTCAAGGCTATGGCAGTGAATGAATTAAAAAGAAGCAACAAGGTCACTTCTTTAACAGAGAAAAGAGCAACCTTCATGAAAAGTTTAAAGCCACTTTTTCGTTTTTGAGTATGTTGGGCAATCTAAAAACCTTTTTAATTTTAACTTTTTGCATGTTTTGGCGCAGTTTTAATGTAATTACAAAAATTATCATAATTACGGAAGTCGATTCATTGGCTTTATTCATAAGAATTTTTGCACAATCAAAAAAAATATTTTAAGGGATCATTAATTTTTAGAAAGAGATTTGGTTCAATTAATGCTTTGTGATCTTTTTTTTGCCTGTGGGCGTCTCAGTAAAATTATAAATTACTTTTAATGAAGATGAAATATACAAGTCATTCATAAAGATGCATCTTGTTGGAGGAAAATGTCAAAATACATTGAAAAAAGAGTTGATATTTTTGTATAAGAACTGAAAAAAACGATTAATCTGTTACTTTTTTATACTTTACACTCGGCAAAAAAGCACAATAGGATACCAAAGTATTGAGTTGGAGATTGAACAATAGGTAGGTCCTTGATTAAAGATATTGATATCATTCTTCGCTCTCTTCCAG
>ASPP01012010.1:0-13650 GCA_000512085.1 Reticulomyxa filosa
ATTATTATTTAATTAATTAAAAAAAAAAAAAAAAGCAATTCACACCTGGTTTGTAATTTGGGATTGACAAAATACAAAGCTCCCAACAGTTCCAAACTGTTTAAAATCCAATAACAAACCCATGTTCTACTGCAGTCTTGTGAAAGATAGGCCGAAGACAAACGCTCTAAGCCATCCAACAAATAATCAATCAATTTTCTCCGTTCTAATCTTGTGTTTGCCATTATGTCATCTCTTAACAACCATTGCCTTATCTTATTTTCGCAATCCTTTTCAGTCTTTGTTTCTTCATCTTGGGTTGGTGATGGCAGCTTATGGTCTGATGAATGTTTTGGTAATTCATACACATCTCGCTCAAAATGGTCTAAGTGCTCTTTGCATGGGGACAATATCACCTCACGTTCAAAATTGCAGAATATAGCCGGATTGCTGTAAATAACCTCTTCCCGATTTATGCAAAGAGTATCATCAGATTCATGTTGTCCTGTATTTGACTGAGACATGTTCACCTTTTTCTTAGCTTCTTGAGATTTTGCATTTGTACTTTTAAGTCAGTATCTTGTTAATGCTGATCAAATAAAAGATTACTGACATATTCAATAAGACAAACAAACATAAATAATTAAATTGGGACATTAAATTGTTTTATTTTGCTAATTTCATCTTTTTAAAATTTATCGAAACATGAAATTGTTATGTTTTATTTGAATATTTTGATAAAAATTAAAGATTGTTTATTTTCTAAAATAAACAACATATTTTGTAGGTATTTTTTTTATTTTACTACAATATTATTTTCATATAAAATAAAACTGACGCGTTCCATCAATATTTTCGTAATAATAATTATTAATTTACGTTGAGCCACATAGCAATTTAATTTGTGATATATTATTTTTGTTGAAAGCCTTTCTTATTCTTCGTATAATGAAATTTTTGGACTTTTCAAAATTCTCTTCCATTCTTCAAATAAAATAAATCAAATAAATACAATTTTTTTAGAAAAAGTAAAGATGTCCAAGTAAAAATACAGAGTAATATGAATCTGCTGTGCTGTCCAGAAATTGGGAAGAGATTATTTACAGCAAGTCTATTGCTCACGAAAAAAATCTAAAAGGAATATTCTAATTTTTTTTTCAAAAGGACACTAATATAATTTGTAAGTGATTGAAATGGAATCGAGTTCTGTGCATATGTAATATTGATTTAATTTGTTGAGAAACAATGGGTTTACAATTCCAAATCAAAAACATTTAAACGTATGGCAGATCAAACCAGACCAGAAACAATGCAAAAAACGTCACCCAGCAAAAAGTGAAGCGGATAAACAGAAAGGTGATTACGAAAAACAACAAAAAGAGTAGATGGTGTCTCTTTGTTCGAGAAAAGAGAGTAGATGTAAATGTGATATTTTACGAAGTGTGACATTCTGCCCTTCGTAGTAAAGATTTGGTACTTTTATTGGCCATAAGAGTTTTCCAGAGGTTGTTGGTTTTGGTTTTCAAGACTTTATCTTTTTTGTAATAATAATAGTACAGCCTCCATCCAAACAAAGAAGTGAGGCCACATCCAATGGCGGCGAAGAAAAAGTGTAGAGCCATGGATTTGGTATATTTTTTGAATTTCTTTTTGCGTCTCTCGGATGTCCCTCGCAAGGAATTCCATTCCAGTCCTTCTTTCAACTCTTGGGGTGGATTTTGCAAGTGATCGACAACATCAGCGACGTTAGATTTTAACAAGACCTGTTCACTGACAAGATGTTCGTCATTGCGACTGTTACTGTTGTGATCCTCTCTATTGTGTGTTTCACCACTGCCATTTCTTTTGAAGCCATTGTGGATTACATTTGCAGTTGTTGTTGTTGTGGTGGCAGCCATTACCGCTGTGGTCGTCGGCGTTGTTCCTGTTATTGCTGCTGCAATTGCTGTAGTGATAGCTTCTTTCGGATGCGAATTGTCCATATAGCCAAGTCGATCCTGAAATTTACTCGTCCGATAGTGCACCGAGTCATAGCGCTTACTCGGATCATCTCCATCGCCGTCACTGTCTCGCTGATGTCGATGACGTATCGGTGCCCTCAAGTTTTCTTCGTACCATACTTCGGCTTCTTTTTCTCTTTCTTTTTTTATTGTGTCTTTCTTTCGTGTCGTTTCCTTTTCTATTTCAATTGCAATTTCATTTGCATTCTTCATATTCCCATTCACATCTGCATTTGCATTTGCATTTGCAATTGTATCTTCATTTATATCTGCATCTGCGTTTGTATCGTAATCGTCGTCCTCATCGCCGTGCTTGCGAGTGCCTTTCTTTTCTGCTATAGCAGCACGGTCGTCTCGATCGAAACTATGCTTTGTATCGAACATTGCATGGTTATGCAGCGCGTTCGTAACGCCGTCCCAGCTCTTCCCGACACCACGGTCGTGGACATTGTCGCTGGAGCTCCTGTTCGCGTGGCTTTGTCCAAAGGAAGCTATGGTCGGAATCATTATCACGCATATGCATAGGGTCAGTGTTATCAGACCGAACCACTTCTTGTGAAGCCAAAAGGCCGCTATTAAGTGAGGCAATAGCGCCACTGGTTCATTGGTCTCCTTTTTTTCTCGTCACACATTTTGCATACGTATTCACATATACATATACATATGTATGTGTATATGTATATATGCATATGTATAATCCTCTTTGTTTGTAACAAAAAAGCGAAAATATAATTAATGATGCGTTATCCTTGCCTGAGGTTGAAATTGATTTGTGGTGGGGTACTTTCGTGATCGTAAATGAAGTCTTCCGGATAGTGACACGATTGAAACATAGGCATTATTTGTACTACTACTACTACTATTACTGTTGGTGTTGCCACTGGTGTTGTTACTGTGTGTGGAACTCGTTGGCAGCAATGGATGAGGCGATGAACATTGGACAGAACTTGACGTGGATGCTGCTTTGTGCTGAAAATGACTCTCTTCCTCGCGCTGGCTTGAGTTGCAATTCAAAAGTGCTATGTTGTTGTCAGGCTTCACATCACTCGCTTGTTGTGGCGGCATTGGCGTCAATATTGGAAGCAGCTGCATCTGTGCTTTGCTTTCTTGTTCTGATTTCGCATTTTCGCTTGTTTGCTTTTTTGCACTCGTCTCGTCAATTGTATCATGTAACTGTTCTTTTATTGGATATTCATCGACAATAACCCTTTCTTCTATTTCTTCTTCTTTTTCTTTTTCTTCAGTTTGTATCATCGATTTTTTATCAGGCTCTTCCTTACCCTCTCTTTCATTCGGATTTGGGCTTTGATTTTTGATCTCTGATTGCTCATCGTACAGTGATGGCATGATTATTGGACTGTCTTGTTCCTCTTTCACCGTAATCATGCCTTTTTCTTCCTTTGCTGATCCTTTATTGACTTCGCTTCGGTCGTTCACTACTGATGACTGTGCCGGTTTTTTTTGTGGCTTCTTCGGAACTATCTCCAAATCATTGTCCACCAACGCGAATCCATCATCTGTTGACTCTGAATCACTGGAATACTTTGAACTTACTGTCCTTTGGGTCGTAAGAAAATAATCATCTCGTATTTCAACATCCAAATTCATGACTTGCATTTTCAAAAATTTAATACCTTTTTTCTTACGTTAAACACGACCCTTCTGTGGTCGCAACTGAACCTTTTCTTTATTTTATCTTTTCATTTGTTAAAAGGTCTGAAAAAAGTTACTTGGCTGATAGGAAAATGTAATTCGTCAATATTAAACCGTTTATTACTACTTGTCACTTTATTTCTAGAATTTTCCGAGTGTCTTCGGCCCAGAAAATGCTGTAATATTTGATCATTATTACCTTTCATTTGAAAACGCTAATATTATTTATTACTGTTTTGATGACAAGTCTAGAAGAAAATTAATTTTGTATTTTACAGCTATAATTTGTTAAATTAAAACGGATAGATATGCTTAGCAGATTTAAACTAAAAAATGAACAAATCTCTAAAAATTTGAAAAAATGGTATGAATTTATTTTTTGGCTTGCTTTGGTAGAGATAATACTTTTTGTAGCTCTTCTTTCAATGATTCATTGTGTTTTTTGAGTGCTTCCATTTCTTGTTGATGTTTGCGTGAGGCCTCTTCTCTTTTTTTAGTTTCATTTTCCTCTAATGATTGAATTTGTTGCTTTATTGACCCGACTTCTTTTTCTAAATCGACGCACTCTCTTTCTAGTTGATGTGCCTATTTTTTGACATTTGGGGCTTCGCGCATGTTCAATATTTGTCATATAGATAAATTACCTCCTCCTCAAGTTTCGTTTTTTGTTGCTCAGACTGGAGCGCTTTTCGAATTCCATAGGCAATGCTACTTTCATATAACGCCCGGTAAGATGTTATGGTCATACGGATCTCGTCACGAATCCGTAGCAACAGTAATCCTCGCTCAGTGCAATTGATCGTTACTTGTCGTATCAATTCATCTGTATTGTTCGAACAAAGAGCGAAGAATGCTTCATGTGAGAATTTTAAAAATGCATTGATATCTTATTTGACATACCAAAGCATTGAGAGTACAATTCTTCGCGAATTGGACAAATTCCGGTTTCTCGTGCTTTTCTTTGGATTAGCCTTTTATCTAATTCTTCTTGTAAATTCACTACATCATGTCTTGTGGCGGGGTCACTGGAAACATATTGTACCCACAGTTGACCCTCTTCAGTCCATTCTCGTGGAGGCAAAATACTATTTAATACGTCCTCTGTTGCCGTCGCATTAGGTTTTAATCTGTTGGCCTCGCTTTTTTTTTTTAGTATATATTTTTTTAATATTCAAAAATCAGCTGCAACAAAGACTCCATACCGTTTGGAGGTGGTCACTAAAATAGGATTTTCATATTTGACCAATGATTCAGTGGCTCTACTCATTTCTTATCTTTTCAACAAGTGTCAAGCCAAAACCGAATTAAAGGACGCAAACAAAAATTCTGTGACGTCTTACGTAGTATCACTGATTATGAGAGCAATTCGAAAATTAGAAGCTTATTTTGGTTGTCTTTTTTTTTTGCGGTTTTGAAAGAAAGGACAAATTTTATAAATAGAATCTTGAAAATCAACTTTTGTGATGCGTACACAGAAATGAAAATATGAAAAAAAGAGTGCTTACAAAAAAGCAAAAAAACACAAAAAATCCAAAATATCGTCACTGTTTGCAATACGAAAAAATGCGTGAGAGAAAAAGAAACTGGAAGAATACAATTTTGTGGAAATCGCTAAAAGTTTAAAGTCTTTTACTTGCATTGCGACTTTTAAAATTCCAAGTCCAAAGCAAACTGATCTTCATCAGGTTTTTGTAATTGTGACATAACACCAGCTTTTGCATATTCTCCAACTCTTCTTTCAAAAAAGTTCGCCTTACCTTGCAAGGATATCATTTCCATCCATTCAAAGGGATTGGCAACTTTAAATATTTTGGGATGCCCTAAAGCATGAAGCAGTCTATCGGCAACAAATTCAATGTATTGAGACATTCGTTCAGCGTTCATTCCAATCAGATTGACTGGCAGTGCATCACACACAAACGTTTTCTCGCATTTCACTGCATCTCTAACAATTTCGTGAACAATTTCGTCTTTCAACTGATTCACGCACTCCCGGTACAGCAGACAAGCGAAATCAGTGTGCAATCCTTCGTCACGACTAATTAGTTCATTGCTAAACGTAAGGCCTGGCATCAAACCACGCTTCTTTAGCCAAAATATTGCACAAAATGATCCGCTGAAAAATATTCCCTCTACACACGCATAAGCAACCAATCGTTGAATGAAAGGTGCTTCCTTATCCATCCACTGCAATGCCCATTTTGCCTTCTGTTTCACGCATTCAATCTCGTCCATCGCGTTGAACAAGTGCTGCTTTTCTTTGGCGTTCTTCACATATGTGTCTATCAACAACGAGTATGTCTCACTGTGAACGTTTTCCATTGCAGCTTGAAACGCATAAAAGCAGCGTGCCTCAGGCAACTGCACGTCATTAATGAAATTTTTCGTTAAATTTTCCAATACAATGCCATCACTATAAAAACACATCACAAATGTTTGTTATTGTTATTGTTTTTTTTTTTTTTAGGTCTTAGATTGTTTTATTTTGTTGGTTTGAAGAAACAGCTCCAAACAAAAAGCCGCTAGCACACATTTGGAAAAAGGTGCACCTTTTTGTCGGAGTTTTTCATCGGGAGAAAAAAGTCAAAAAAAAAGCAAAGTCCGAGTCAGAACCGGACCAATCAAACAGGTCAAATGTTTTGTTCATTTTTTGTTTTTTTTTGTTTTGCTGTTGTTTGTAGTCGTTGCTTGACCTGGCTGCAAAAAATGCCAAAACAGTCTTTATAAAGTGTCTTTCATTGTCGTTCAGCTGTTGCCAATGTTTGTGATCATTGCTCAAATCGATCTCCTCTGCTGTCCAAAATGAGGCAACGTGTTTTTTGTACATTTCCCACACCTACATTTTATACGGGTTGCATCACACAAAAATGCAATGTATTATCTTACTTTGTGTAAAATTCTTATAACGTGAAAGCAATGTGCAATTTTGACATATTACAAAACAACCTTACCGATCGATTTTGGATTGGGAATAGCACAAAACGATTTCTTTGCTCTGTTAAAATTGGCTCGTCTTGGTCTAATTTTTTGGTCAGTTCTTTACTGTCAACAACATGTTTTTCTTGTTCTGGTTTCGTTATTTTTGTCGAGGAAGAAGTGCAATCAGAGAACCACAAGTCGTGCGAAGAATTTTCTTCGTCAAGTGTGGATTCAATTTTTTCTTCTGATAATTTGTTATCTCCTCGAAACATGTTTGTATGTGACACTTTTCAATAAAAGGCAATGTTGTTCCTAAAAAAAACAAAGCTTGTTGAGAAATATAACTTCCCTTTGAACCTTGAAAAAGTCATGTAACAACGATTAATTATGAACATTGCCAACCTGCAGTTATTGATAGGATTGCTATCTCAAGTGTTACAAATATCCAAATAATCTTAACTAGTGAAAGCGACCAAGCATGATCTGAATAAACATTTCTACAGAAGATATAGTATTTAGCAATGTTTACAAAGGAAGTCTTTTGTGCAACTGCAACGATTCAAAATTATTTCAAATGTCAATAAAAGTTAATTCAAAGCTTTGATATAAATGAATTAGCTTGAATAATTTAAATTTTTATAATATCTAAAAAATACTAACATTTACATTATGAAAGAAAGTTTTGAAGTAAATAATTGTGGTACGTGTAGTACCAACATTGTCAGAAATCCAAGTGAACCTCAGAACTCCCTTTATTCTGGTTCACACTCACTTCACTCATCAGCCTTTCGCTCTTAGTTTTGCTTGTTTGTTTTTGATCATTATTTTCTCGTTATTTAACAAATTTCGTTTTGTTGAAAGAAGAGCTAGTCAACCTTTTGTATTACACTTTGTGCAGTTCTTTTCAGCAGACATTCCACATAATGAAAAAAGGCAAACAAAAAACATATTATAAAATGAATAATCCTAGAATAATAATTCAATACTAGTTTATGCTAAGTACAAAAGAATAATATATTTGAATAACGTGTTTTTCATCAATAGATTATATACTACGTACACCAGCAATAAAATAATACTTTGTTTAATTTAATTTTTTATTGTGATGTCAGAATTTTTAATTTATTTAAGTGTAGAATTCATATAATATCAATGTAATACGAACTAACATTATTATTTAATATGATATTCATAATATATATAAACAACAATTATCACTTGGATTTTAATATTATACATATTATGTCGTACATTTACCAAAATTTACTTTGTAAAATGTATTATTCTTTCAGTATATTTTTACATGTTTTTTATCAATATTACATCATTAATCTAATTGTTGCATTAGTTTTCTTTTGTTTTAAATTAATCTTTTTTATAATTGCTGTTTATAAGTTTCATTGTTAGTAAATTTCTTTCATATTATCTTACAAAATATCTTATTATAAGTATATTAAATTAATTTTTCATTTATTTCACAATATTATATTTTTAGTATAAACTAATTAAACTTATGTTTTATTCTATCAATTAATAATGCATAGTAATATAATATCATTAATTATTCCATTATGATAAAGTTCTTGTGAAATGTTTAAAATTATCAAGAAGAAAAAATTATTATTCGATTGAAACTGTACATGTTGATTAATTCTTGCTGAAAAATTATGAATCAGAAAATAATGGAAAAATGATTTGAATATTATAATATAAAACTAACATTTAATTACATTAATTTAAATAATTTTTTGACACTAGTTAATATGATATATGAAGCTAGGGTCAATATATTGCAAGACGACATTGCGCAAACACCAGTAACTACGCAAAAGTTCATAATAAATATTTTTACAAATTTCAACGTTATTCCAATTCAAAAAAAATAAATGTGAATGAAGCAAATACAAGTTTACTTTGTCTTTTTGGCATATACAAAACGGGAAATTCTTTCCATATTTTTTTTTTTAAACTTACATATTAAGTCACATAATATATTCCTGGTGAAATGGATAAAGAACAATATCTTAAATCTGAATATTCTGCAGAGGATTCGGATAATGATGGTCAACTCAACAATCCTCTAACAGTGAAGAAAGAGAACTTGCAATTTTTTTGGCCAGGTTTAAAGAAAGAAGTGTTATCACTGAGTAAGATCGCGCTTCCTGTGACAGTAGCTGCAGTTGCACGAACGGTGATGTTCAATATCGACACAGCGTTTTTGGGACACATTGGAACCGACCAACTAGCAGGTTCAGCATTGGCGAGCGTGTGTATGAGTATAGTGCAAACATTTGTATTTGCACCGGGTTACTCCTTGAACAGTCTATGTTCACAAGCGATAGGCGCAGGCAATCCAAAGTTGGCAGGAAATTGGATGCAATTGGCACTAGTGATCTGTTCGCTATTGTATCTGCCAACACTGGCAGTGTATTTCAACACAAGGCATATCCTATCGATTGTGGAAGACAATCGAAGAGTATTGCATTACGCGCAGCAATTTGGGATGTGGGGTTCCTTTATCTCTCTGCCATTGGTAATGTAAGTAATGTCGATATACACATATGAATAATATATAATTAAATATATTTATATTATTCATACGTAGTTATATACATATATACATATATATATATATATATATATATGTATATATATAAACATATTCACGTTTATTTGCGGTTTTTTATATGTCCGAATAATGGAGAAATACTCACTCCAAACTCCAAATAATGAACACATACGTATACCTCTATATGTTGTGATAGATACACGGTAGTACGTCAATATTTTCAAGCGATGGAAATTGTGTACCCGGCCACTTTGGTCAGCATGTTATCCATTGGAACGAATATCCTGTTGAACCAAGTGCTGATTTATGGGATAGGGTCATGGCCGGGCTTTGGCTTCATAGGATCGCCGCTGGCAACGACCGTGTGTGGACTGTTTCAATTGCTACTGTTTTACCTGTACGCGATTGTATATCGCCAATACCACAAAGACACGTGGGACGGGTGGACATGGGAGTCGTTCCGTCTCAGCCGTCTCCGAAACTTTCTCAAGGTCGCCATTCCTATTACCCTGACTGATGTCGCCGAGCTGTGGGCATATGAAATCGTATCCTTGTTATCAGGAGGTCTCTCCGAAAGCGATGTGGCCGCCATTGCCGTGTCCGGTGATATCTTCATGGTGTTATGGGGGTTTTACTGGGGATTTGGATTGGCCACTGTTGTCAGAACTGGTTTGTCTACGTATATAAATATATTTATATGTGACTCCACTTTTACGTAACCCTTATTATATATCTTTGAAAAAAAAAAAAGGAAGATACATTGGCGAGGGCGACATTCCTGGATTGAAAATGTCGATACTATCCTCATTTTTAATAATTTGTTCCACTTGTGCTATTGTGGCCATGGTTGTCTATTTCAGTCGCGATTGGATAGCCAGCATTTATACCAATGATCCTCACGTTAGACGTCTTCTGTCCGACGCGCTACCTTGCATGAGTCTGTGCTTTTTGACGGGAGGATTGGCGTGGTCGGGCTCGGTCGTGTTGGAGGGACTCTCACGAAACACTCCCGCACTCGTCATCACTGCTATCAGCATTTGGGGACTATACTTCCCTTTGACGATATACTTTGCCTTTTATGCCCCTGCCCATATTCGAAATAGTCTTCCCTTTTCTCCTGTCGGAGTCGTTTGGATGGCTGGAATCGTTTCACATCTTGCAATGGCCATTGGAAATTGGGGATGCATTCTTAGAACCAATTGGGAGGAAGAAGTTAAGAATGCCAAAGATCGGAGTGAAGTTTTATTGGAGGAAGAAAAGGAGAATTTGGAGTCATTAAATAATGTCAGTATTAATGCGGATCAACCAAAAGATGACAAAGGAGAGATTACACAGTCATTGGCTCATGGAGGATCTATTGATTTGATTCGACCTTTAATAGAAAGCGAAATAACCTTATAAATGAAAATTGGAAAATGTGGACAATCTTTACCCTTTTGTCTCTGCTATGAGAACTTAGGAAAATGTTTCCCAGAGGGACTTCGATCTGTTCTCATTGAATGTGGTCATCTCTTACTTCTACTTTCTTCTTCATGAAAATTACAACACAAATCACATTCATTGTATTAGTATTGAAAGTTTAACAGGTTGCATACTTTTTATTATATTATGTTTGCATATTCCTTAATATGTCATATTATTTTTACAAGAGAAAGGCCTTTTTTCTTCAAGGCATGAAAAAGAGTAACATTGAATTATATAAATCTAATATCATTATATTTGTAAATATTGAAAAGTTGCAAACTTAACTGGAACCAGGTGACTTGAAGAAAGAACTCTCTGAACTTTTTATATAAAAAAAAAAACTCACTAAAACAATGCTAAAAACAACTAATAGGGATATGCTTTATTTTGTAGGCTGTCTCTTGTATGCTTATAGTGTACCTTTTGCTTTTTTGGTGTTTGTGATCGGACGTAAACCACAACATGTAGTGCTTGCTATTGCTAGGTATGTTGATTAATTTAGAATAAAGAATAAATATGCATAAAATGTACATATAAATAAATAAAAATAAAAAAATAAAAAAATAAAAATAAATAAAAATAAATAAATAAATAAAGTATGGCATTTTATTTATGCGCAATAATGGTAAATAGTGTATTATGGAAATTATTACCATTTTTACAAAGTTCATTAACAATGTTTATTTTAATTGGAGTATTAGTAATTGAAGGAATAAGACCAATTTATTATCGTTTTTATACAAAATTTCATAATTCTTTTGAATCAATATCAACAAATAAAGTAGTTTTTCCAATGAATGATTTATTTGGAGCAATTTCAAGTGGATTTGGTTGGGGAATTGTTCATATATTATTATTTTATTCTCCAATTATTTCAAAATCAATTGGTCCTGGAACTTATTTTCAATTTAATCAATGTTCTACATTTAGTGTTATTACTAAAGCTGTTTATTTAACTCCTCCAATTTTTATTCAACATATTTCTTTAATGATTATTTTTTTTAATGGTTTTTATAAAAAATCTACATTACAATGGTGGATTGCAATGATTTTACATTTATTTGCTTCTTTATGGGTATATATATATATATATATATTTTTTCTTTTTTTTAATCAATTTATTTATACATTTACATATACACATATAGAGTGAATTCGAAGAATGTACATTATTAATTGTTGGAGAATATATCATTGCATTCATAGAAATTATTTGGTCATTCTATTTAATACACAAACCTGATTACAGAAGAAAATTAAAAGGATTATAAAATATCCCTTTGTTTTTTTTTTATAATTTTTCCATTTTTGTCCAATCATAATCATTCATCATAACTTTTTTGCAAACCATTTATATTTTCATTCATTTTGTTTAAAGGATATCACATTCAATTCATAGTTTTTTCTCTAAGTCATTATGTCAAAAAAGTTATTTAGCTTAGAATTGTATTTCTAAGTTTACTCTTAGAATAATACGTTTTTTTCCCATTTTTTGGAAAAAAAAAGCTGGTGCATTCCGGCAATATGGAAAATTCACATGTTTTCCATCATTACATCCTCAAAAACGTTGATCTGTTCTTGCTTCATTTTGTAAGCTAGCAACACTGTATAAACTTTTTTTTTAGTGTTTCTTTTTTCAAAACAGAACAAAGCGAAACGAAAAAATAGAAGTGTAATATTAATTTCAAGTCATAAAGGTCTAGCTAGACTTGTTGATATTGACTTGATCAAAAAATTGCAGTGAAAAAAAAGTAGTTTTGAAATCGTTGTTATTACACCTGAAAGATCGCCATTTAAGAGATAAAATATTTAATCGAAAAGAAGTGAAGTCTAAGCTTCAGTTTGTTTGTTTCAATTAATTAGATACAGGACATACAATATAAATGTATTGTGTGTATAACAATCAATACTATCGAAAGTTGCTATCAGTGTTGTTCGCCGAGACTCAAGACAGTTTTATAAAGTCTGTGTCTTTAAAAAAAATCAATGAAAAAAGTTTATTTGCATTAAGAAAATGACAATTGTATGTGCATGCGTGGGGACGAAAGTGATCCGATTCAGCAATCAATGTTCATAACTGATAGCCAGGCTTAGTCACAGTTGTATCAATAAAAGTCTGTCAAGTACAAGAAAACATACATACAAAAAAGCAAATAATTTCAATTTTCTTGATTTATATACGTATTATGTATATACAGTAGTTTACAAAAAAACATTAGACCAAAAAAAAGGTTGCTTTTTTAGTATTTGACTTGTATATCTTATTGAAAAGGCTAAAGTAAAAATAATTTTGTAGATACATATAATAAATCACAAACTATCTTTCATATATGTTGTAATATATTATCTCTTGCATTTATTCGAAAGATTATACATTGAATTTTTTTAGCTTGCTTTTACATTATGTCTTTTTTAAAAAAATTTTTATTAAATTTATATCAAATAGTAAAGAAAAAATAATACATTTAACAAATGTTTACACTTGTGTTTAAAAGAAGCGTTTATTTGTAATTTACCACTTGGTGGAATCGCCATGGTCTTTATCACAGCGTGAATGCGCTTAGGCATTAAATAAATAAAAATATCACAAATCACTTTCAATCTAGTACAATTGATTGACAAACTACTCAAAGAGATCATCTTTGCTGGAAAATAGTCCATTTTTGTAAGTACTGCACTTGGTAATCCACCAAAGGTTCTAAATTGGATTCAGATCTTGTTTTGCCACTTTTCGAATAGACTTTCCATCCAAAAGCATTTGCAAAGACATTCCCTTTGTAAACTCATCACGTGATATACAATATGATTTTTGTTTATTGTGCGTTAAATACCTTAATATTAGTCAGTATAATTTATTTTAAACTTTTTTTGTTTGGTAATATAGTTTTTTTTGAACATTGAATTTTTCAAATCCATGAGGAAAAAGAAAGATTAAGAGCTTTTCAAGTAAATGCAAGAGATAAGATATTACAAAATATATGAAAGATAGTCTGTGATTTGTTATATGTATCACAAAATTATTTTTACAGTAAGTTGCAAAGAAAACTGAACGCCTAAAACATATCT